>MU190422.1:0-22402 GCA_016904865.1 Pissodes strobi
TATCAAATGACAGTAACTTTGAATTTAACCCGCGAATAAAATTGACCGGAACTTTTAAACCTCCGGTTAAATTGAAAGCCACTGTCATTCGATAGCTTATGAAAACCTAAGATAGAGATGTGCAAACCGTTTTCTTTGATCTCGTGCGGTTTAGAGCCTGTCAAAATGCCCGACTTTCAACTGTCAATATTTCGTAAACAGCTAAAGATAGGTATAGGATATTATACACGACATGTGTTTTGATTTCACTAGAGAGTCCAAAAATGTAGTAATATACAGGGTGTTCTATTTAAAAAATATATAAAGTAGGCTTTTATGTCAGAAAATTATTGGTGTTTGTTTTATATGTAATCTAGAAAAAACTTGGCTACCAACCCTACATTTTGCTTTTTTTTTTACCTTGGTATCTTTAAAACAAAAAAAGGTACAGCGAATCAAAATGATATCAGGGTGCTGATCAAATCTGAAATAATGGATATATGTGGATAACGATCGACTTTTACGAAAAACAACCAGCAAGAACAATGTTTTTGAGACTTACGCCTTTACGGTAGAATACGAACTGTTTATTGTCAAACGAAATGTTTGCACTTTCTTATCTTCCACATAACCACAACCTGGAAAATACTCCCCACCAAACCGAAAATTTCGTATATCTAGATAATTACTAAATAACTTAGATAAGAAGATGCAAATCGTTTCGCGCTAAGTTAAACAGATCAAATTCTTTAAATGGAAAGGAGGCTATTCGACATGCTACATGAAATTTATCTAGAATTTCTAGAAGAATTCGAAAATCGGAAAATATGTCCCGCTCTTTTGAGACCTTTTATACTGAAATATAATTCAATTATATTGTCAAGCTGAAATCAACATGGCTAAAGGTGGAATTCCCTCCGAGCGATAGCTGCGATGATCGTTCAGCGATCGTCGCTGCGATGATCGCGCTGAGACTGATACTGTTGTTCCTTTATGGAATCACTTTCCTCCAAGCGACAGCCTCCGGCGATAATCGTCGGGGGCCAGCGTGCGTCGCAAACTGCCTTCTCCGAGAGCAAATATAGTCGCTGCGACCAACGACTTTTCCTGAGGTCGATTCAATCTGAAACATTTTCGGAATTTTTTATGGTCAGGCTTCAAATGGGTTTGTATTAACTGAGTGAAAAAGCCCTCCTCCGGTCTAGAGATATACAGTATGTTCCCGGATGGGGTTAACAAGAGGACAAATGGACTAAAAATTGAAAGATACGAAAAAAGTTATTCTTAATAAAAGTTTTTGCTTCCTCTAAAACTTAAGAACTGCCCAAAAATAATACCGTATATTATACAGAGCCATCACAAATTAACAATACGTGTAATTTTCCAAGAATAAACTACGTGATTTTATTTTTTTTAATAATGTTAATCAAAAAAGTTGATTGCAGATAAATTATTGAAATGCAGGAATAGTATTAACAAGTATACAGGGTGCCACAAATTCGTTTCTTTGTATGGCTATTTCAAAAGCCGTAAGAGATATGGGATCAGTTAAATCGGAGCAAAGTTGCGCAATTTAAGGTTGATTGACATGCCGTCAAATAACTTAGAAATTTCCGTCTACTTCCGGAGATATCCGTAAAAAATCGAAAATCATCTATTTTATTTTTATTTTTTCCTGCCTTTGTTTGAAGAGATAAAGTAAAATAAATGTCACATTATTATTGCCACTTTTTCTCCTCTACAAGCTGGCGGTATCAAATTTTAAATCCGACGTTTCGCTTTTGGACCCTCTTCATCAACTTATTTTTTTTAAATAAATAATAAATTTTTAAAAAGCCTTTGGTCTCCTAAAATCAACGATGTATCGCACTTATCAACAAATCTAGATTTTTTCCATAAAATCTGTGTTAGACAGAGATGGGGGGATCTTTTCTGACCAGATTTCACTTATGACAATATTTTTTACCACTATCGGACTAGTGTGATACATCGTTGGTTTAGGGAGACCAAAGGCTTTTTAAAAATAAGACAAAAAACCCAGGTCCGTATTTAAAAAAAATAAGTTGATGAAGGGGGCTCGAAAGCGAAACGTCAGATTTAAAATTTGATACCGCCAGCTTGTAGAGGAGAAAAAGTGGCAATAATAATGTGACATTTATTTCACTTTATCTCTTCAAACAAAGGCAGGAAAAAATGAAAACAAAATAGATGAGTTTTCAGTTTTTTACGTATATCTCCGGAAGTAGACGGAATTTTCTAAATTTCTCGACGGCATGTCAATCACCCTTAAATTGCGCAACTTTTCCCAAATTTAATCGACCTCGTATCTCTTACGGCTTTCGAGATACCCATTCCAAGAAACGAATTTGTCAGTGGCGTAACTACACCCCCGCCAGCCCCCGCAATCTCCCTAAAAAGGAAAAGCACTGGAATACAAGGGCGCCGAGGAAGCCCCCAAAATAATTTGCAAGGGGAAGGGGGGGGGGGGGCAAATTTTTAGTTGCGCCACTGGAATTTGTAGCACCCTGTATACTTGTTAATACTATTCCTGCATTTCAATAACTTATCTGCAATCAACTTTTTTGTTTAACATTATTAAAAAAAATAAAATAACTCTTGGAAAATTACACGTATTGTTAATTTATGATCGCTCTGTATAATATAAGGTATTGTTTTTTGGGCAGTTCTTAGTTTTAGAGGAAGCAAAAACTTTTATCAAGAATAACTTTTTCGTATCTTTCAATTTTTAGTCCATTTGTCCTCTTGTTAACCCCATCCGGGGACATACTGTATATCGTATCGACCTCATCTCGTAGAACCACACACATTTGAAGTATGTCATAATCTTCGGCTTCTTCATACTTAAATCATATAAGCCGTAAGTAGTTTGCTACTCCGCTATAAACTAATTCCAATGACTTGACTGACACAGAACGAACGAACAACCAATAGGAAAATTACCGATACTCGCTTGAAATTTAATGTCGCGAACGCTGGGTGGAAAACATACCTATAGCGATTATCGCTGAGCGATAATCACTACGCGATTATCGTCAGCGATAGCCGCTCCGAGGGAATTCCACCTTAAATGATGAAATGGTTGTAGGACTAATAAAAAAATTAAAAACATGTTATTTCTATAAAATGTGTATACATATGAAGGGTACAGGGGAAAAATGATCTAAGCGCCATTTCCATAGGAAACTTTTTTATTATTGACTTCACAGAAAATTTTATTCTTGATAAAAGTTGGTGTTTGAAAAAAAAACTAATTTTGACAATGCTAAATTAAAGGTAAGTTATACAGGGTACTCAATAAATACAAAAATGATGGTTAAAAAATGAAAAACTTTGGAATATCGGAAAACCTTCTACAGAAAAGTAAAGCTCGTATTAAGATAAAAATAAAAGTCAAATAACAATTTTTCAAAACTGCACCGCACCGTTGCGGAGGAAATCCATTTCAATTACTGAAAAAAAACGCTTTTTCTTAAATTTGTCCTTATTTTTTTCAGCAACGATGCACTTTTGGAAAAAATGGTATTTGACTTTTATTTTTACCTTAATAAGAGCTTTATTTTTCCAGTAGTAGCTTTTCCGATATTCCTAAGTTTTTATTTTTTTAACCACCATTTTTGTACTTTTTAAGTACCCTGTAATACTTAGTCTTAATTTAACATTGTCAAAATTAGTTTTTTTTGCAAGCACCAACTTTTATCAAGAATAAAATTTTCTGTGAAATCAATAATAAAAGTTTCCTATGGAAATGGCGCTTAGATAGTTTTCCCCTGTACCCTTCGTATATATATTATGAATGTTTCCATATTATTAATTTTCGATTATTTTTGGGAATTTTAAGTTTTATAACCTATTATGATACGTTTTAGTCCGTTTTGGTGCTTTTTAGTTTGGGTTAGTTCAATCAGCTTTCGTTTAGTTTTAATTTATTTTAGTCATTTGAACCCGGTTCCGATACATTATAACAAATTTTAATATTTTTGGTTAGTTTTGGTTAGCCGCCAAAACTGGGTCGTTCAATCAACTATCGATTACTTTCGGTTCCGATACGTTATTACTAATTTTAGTGTTTAGGATAGTCGCCAAAATTTAATTGGGTTAGTTTTAACTTACTTAATATCATTTTTAAGCTATTCCGATACGTTTTAGCCCGTTTTGGTACTTTTAGTTATTTTTGGTTTGTTTTGGTTAGTCTTTCAATCAAATTTTGGTTACTTTCAATTCATTTTAGTTATTGAATTAATTCAAGTTAGTCGTCAAAATTCGCTTAATTTTGGTTAGTTTCAACTTATTTTAATATTTTTAATCTGTTACGATACGTTTTAGCCCTTTTTGATGCTATTGGTTAGTTTTGATTAGTCGTTCAATCGACTTTCGATTAATTTCAGTTAGTTTTAATTTAGTTTAGTAATTTGAATCAGTTCGGATACGTTATAACCAATTTAAATGTTTTTAATTAATTTAGGTTAGTCGCCAAAATTCGGTTAATTTGGGTTAGTTTCAACTTACTTTAATAATTTTAATCTGTTACGATATGTTTTAGCCCTTTTGGTGCTTTTGGTTACTTTTGGTTTGTCGTTCAATCGACTTTCGGTTAATTTCAGTTAGTTCCAATTTATTTTAGTCATTGGAACCGGTCCGATACGTTATAACCAATTTTAAAGGTTTTGATTACTTACGGTTAGTCGGCAAAATTCGGCTAATTTGTGTTAGTTTTAACTTACTTTCGTTCAATCAACTTTCGGTTAATTTCAGTTAGTTTTAATTTATTTTAGTCATTGGAACCGGTTCCGATACGTTATAACCAATTTTAATGTCTTTGGTTATTTGCCAATATTCGGTTAATTTGGATTAGTTTTAATTTACTTTAACATTTTTAATCTGTTCCGATACGTTTTAGTCCGTTTTTGTGCTATTAGTTACTTTTGGTTTGTCATTCAATGAACTTTCAGTTACTTTCAGTTAGTTCCAATTTATTTTAGTCATTTGAATCGGTTCCTATACGTTATAAGCAAATTTAATATTTTTGGTTAGTCGCTTAAATTCCTTTCGTTTTGGTTAGTTTTAACGTACTTTAATTTTTGTAACCTATTACGATAGGTACGTTTCAGCCTGTTTTGGAACTTATGGTTACTTTTGGCTAGCTTTGGTTAGTCGTTCAATTAACTTTCGGTTGGTTTCAGTTAGTTCCAATTTATTTTAGTCATTTGAACCGATTCCGATACCTTATGATCAAATTTAAGTTTAAATAAACAAACTAACTAGCTGCATAATTCTGCCGTTCTTTTCCCATTTTAACACATAAACATTAACTTATTTATATAACATACAAACAAAACAATATATACGCATAACGTCTATTTAGCCAAACAACGAATCTTTTTCTATTTTAATTCCTATGAAAATTTATTTCACTCCGGCCCAGGTAAGCGCGTATGATTGGCATCGAGTTCCAACTGCGTGGTGTCCTCCCTTCACTGAGCTTCACGGAGAAAATTTGATTCCGTACCCCACTAAACGAGCCGAGTGTCGCGGCTATAGTTTTCTTTAGGCTATGGTAAAAGTTTGCTTTGGTAAAGTTATATTCAATATAAATAAATATTTAAAATCCGGATAGTAAATATATAAAAAACCGGGAAGTGAAGCATAACGAAATCAAAACCTAAAAAAACATGTAAATTTAAAAGGTTTATTGTTATTTTGTTTTCAATATATTTTTATAGTTGAGATAAAGAATATGGTAATTACGTATAAAAATATATTTGGTGTGGTTGGGCGATTTTGAGCGCTACTAAAACTTGTAGGAAAATGATAAAACCAAAAAAAAACTTATTCAAAATTTCAAAATTATAAAACAGCAAAATAAATGTGATTTTGTGCGACAAATAAGCAACAAGGGTGGCGACACGCCTCGTCCGGAAACAGCAATGATTCGTCCTGAAAAACTTTATTTTAGGTACTTGTAACAAAAATAACTATTAATACATTGCTTAGGTTGTAATGAAAATATGCTCTGCAGTACTTGTCACTTGTCACCTTTAGTGTTAATGTTTTTTATTTGCACAATAAACCTATTTTTATTTATTTTATTTAAATACCTGTTGCTTTCGTGCAATAAGAGTAGGAATTATTTTGTGCCGGCCGGTTTTTGGTTTATGTTTTGTTCGTGGTAAATTGGTAAAACGCTTTCGGCTAAATATTGGGTAAGCGGTATTTAGTGTAATTATGCCTCAAAAAGGCTGTAATGCAATGTTTACTATAAGCCCTCATTTCTATAAATATTTGCGTCCTATTATTTTACCTCATCCTAACACAGTAAAATCACTAAAAACTATTTGTAACAGATTCTTAACAGATCCCCATATTGATGTAAGACTAAATTTTTTTGACACTGTTCATCTACTAAAATGGATTTTTAACAACTGGCTAACTAAATCTGAGCAAGCATTTTTCTATCCCGATTTTGAGACAGGCCAACAAAAATGTGCTTCGTTTTCAGTGGTCAAAAAACTTTATGAACTAGAACGAGACAAAATCTTAAAACATGGGTATTCCCTTAGTTTAAAGGCTGTTTTTCCATCATCTGTTAAATTAGCTCTCCACGTTGTGTTAGATATCTGGGCCCAAAACCGTATAATAAAATTCCATTTCAAATAAGAATGCTAAGACGTTTTAAGTACGATTTAAAAAAAAAATACTTTCTGGAACACACCCAAGTTTTCCTACAATAATTGTTTTAAAAAATTTACATTTATGCTATATGGTATCTGGTCTAGTTTTGTGAGGTATTGTATCTGTGCAATGTTGAAATATTATGTGTGTTTGTCATTTCTTTTTTGTATTTTCATCAGATTATATGGTTTGCTTCTGCTATTTTATTAAAGTAGAATAAGGGTATTTTGCAATAGTTATACTAGGCATATGTATGTAGGTACTAAATAGTGATAGAACATAATCTTATTGTAGATACTGGTTAGATGAAAATCCACATTGGATGGAACAAGCTCACACCCAGCGGCCGCAAAAAGTCAATATTTGGTGTGGTATTATTGGTGGACATATCAACCTATGGAAATTTAAACTCTATTCGATATTTGGTCCTTTTGCAAGGATCGAATAGATCTTATTCGATTATTTCCGAACAATAATGATTCAAATTTAATATCAGAACACATATGGTTTCAGCAGGATCGGGCACCTCCGCATTTTAGAATTGAAGTACGGGAATTTCTAAATATTTCTAAATCAAACCTTTCCCGGCAGATGGATAGGGCGGAAGGGAACCATTGAATGGCCAGCTAGGTCTACCGATATGACCCCTTTTGACTCTTTTGTGGGGTCATATTAAAAATTTAATTTACAAAAATTTACTCCAAAATGTTGAAGTGGTGGAAACACGAATCACGCATGAAATTCATAATATTTCTCAAAATGCCCTTGTACATACACCATAAAATTTTGTTCAGCGGATTCATTATTGTCAAGAGGTTAATGGAGAACACTTTGACCACTTTATAAAATAGGACTGTGAACAGAGACAAGGGAGAGACTGGTAACTGGTAACTGGCCCCGTAAATTTATCCACTGTTTTTATCTCTTATTACTTCACGTAACTTCCTATACTTATGTCTTGCCATTCATCTAGGCAGGCGAACGTAGGTGGTGCAATCATCGCTTTCCTTGTGGTTGCCAAGTTGTCTCCAGTTTCTGTATATAAATTTTGATGTTCGTTTTTTTGCTCACGCTTGATTAAGAAACAAAAGACCATGAATCAAAAATGTTCAACTTGACAACGCTGCACTAGAACTGTGACGCGTGCCGATGACGAGCCAGGTTTAGCAATTTTGTATAGTGGCCGCTTGTTTGGTTTTGTTGTTTACGTAAATTATTGACCTTTATTTGTGATTACAGTGTATATTATTTAATTTGTGCCTTTTAACAGACAATTTAAGATAATAGTGAAATGAATTGTGTTGAAGTGTGAAACTGCAACGTCTTTATCCTTATATTATTTGCATTTGTCATTAAGTTGAACTTATGCCCCTTTCGATTGTCTTTGCTTTCATTAAAGAAAGATTACCCAGAAATAATAATCGAAAGCAGCATTAATGCAATTTAATTAAAATTCTATCAAATCCACTTAATCAATAATTGAAAGCCTTTACAACTAATAATAATAATAAATATTTATATTTATATTAAATTTAATAAATGGTAAGGAAGGTTCATAGTAGTAGTTGGCCATTCAGTTTTACAATGTTATTTCTTTTAGTGATATTGATTCGTATTATCTGTAAAAAATTTATATCAAAACCGAATAAATGACAATTTTGAGTTATACGATATGGGAGTATTTATTTAATTGAACCTCCAAAACTTGAAGAAATAAACAAAAAAAAAGAAAAATGACAGCGTCTGCCTCGTGCGCCATCTGCGTTCACCTGCCCTGAAGACAGACAACGAAGGCAAAGCAGCTTTCTCTCTCTCGGATGATTTATTAACAATGAGTTGCGTGTCTCTCCCGTGTCTCTGCTGTGAACCCAAATTTTACAATTTCATTAAAAACTGTTTTTTTTTTTCAAATATATAGATTTTAAAAGCTATACCTAGAAAGTGTTTAACTAACCTTTTCAGCACTCGATAACTCGAAAACAGTAGAATTTAGGTACATCATGTATATTACTTTTTTGCGTCAAATTGAAGGAAGAATTGAAAAGCCTTCCATTTTAAAAATGAAACTTTGATGTGCCACGACTTTATTACCGACCCTATATACTTAAAATTATTAATGCCTAATAGGCATTAAAATCCCCTAAAACTTTGGTATTTACCCCATATAAATTTATTGTGTAAAATGCCAACTACCGCTCTGCTTAAATAAATTGTTACATGAGAGTCCATTCTGAATAACTGCGTTATACCGGTCATTAGTGCATAGTGATTTACGTGTGATTCATATCTTTTTTTGTAATATTTTTTACAAAAACATAATAATTTTATTATTATTATTATTATGTTTCCACTAACTTGCGCACATTAATCTACCTTATATATTTTTTCCATAAAAAATCAAAAATCGTGCAACAAAGGGTTAAATAAGTAACTATTCTTACCTGAGACCCAAGTACCATTAAAGCTCCTAGGATTATATTTATAATTTAAAAAGTCTTCTAAATTTATCGTTTCGGCAGTCTGAGCCTCTGCTTGGCCCGCCTTTGCCGATCCGTTCGTTAACAAAACTATGGCAGCTATTATCAGCCCTACTACTATGGCACCGACCACCGTGGCTATGATCCAGTTCCGCTTTTTTCGTTTGCCTCTGGACAGTATCAAATCCTGTAACAAAAAAGACAAGATTACTAACTAGAGTATACCAGTTCTTCCGCATGCGCATTTGACAGCAGTCCAGTGTTGTCGTTCTAACAGTTCACTTCATGCATGGCCCTTCGCTCACTACAGGGGCGCAACCCACAAAAACCAATCAACACTAACCCATGGCATACCCATAATGAAGAAAAAAAACTTTTTACAAACATAAACATAATATAAATATATCTGAAAAATGAATATTTCGTGGGCGTGTCTGCAGAATAGAAGCAAAAAGGAACAACAACGAATGAGCGTTACATAGCTGAGCCTAACCCATGACGGCTCAGTCTCGTTCACTGCCGAGGAAAAAGTGTAGTAAACGCGCCAAAGGAAGTGTCCACTTCAAACATTTTTTCCAGGAAACAGTCTCTTGTTCTGTATATAAATGCCATAGGTGAAAGCATCTAGGTCACCCTGTATAAACAATATCAGTTTTCTCAATACACAATTATTGCACTGGTATTAGCAAATTATTAATTATTGCATATTTAAAACGGATTCTAGCGGCGATTGTCGGTCTAATTTCTACATATATCGAACGTTATAATTCTATTAAATTTAGGATAATATATGCAGGTCGAAAATGCAATTATTAGGAAAGCTTTTAAAAAAACACGATTATCTAACAATTTGCTTAGGCGTAAACGCTGGTATCTCGGTCATGATAACATTTTAATTTCCGCCTTTTCGCATTTACCTTTTCCAAGGCATAATAATATGTGGATTTAAATTATTACCGTTTTATGTGTTTAGCTAGCTGAAAGCCTGATAATATCCAGCTGTGAACTCGAAGCGCTTTATCTACCATCTTTTTTAGAAAATATGGAAAACGTTTCTGCAATTCTTGACCGAGGCAAATTATTATTATAAAAATCGCGTAGCAATTTCATACAATATTATGAGACATGAATTAAGATAAGCATCGTGTTTTATTAGTCTTGGCATGTATAAACGTCGTTATCTGAATACCAGTTTAAACCATTGTTAAGATGTTTAGAAGATAATAAGATGGTTTTTCTGCTTTTTTTTCTTGGAATTTAAAGATTTATTGCAATAAACCTGTAGAATTCGTCGCTTAGATGATACGAGGACGGTTCAAAAATTATTTATACCTTTAACTTAGGACATATTTTTGTATGTCATATTTGGATAACACGATAATTATATATGGAAATATTTTTAAAAATGGCCGCTTAATTTTGAAACCCAATGGTTTAAAATCGTTTTAAAAATCAAGGAATAGGAAATGTCCATATAATTTGAAAATTACGTCACATGAATGAGAGAACCTGCCGTTCTGTAATCCTTCAATCCATAATTTATCAGATTTCCAGAGAAAGACTGAGGAATTTTGATACAGTTTTGTTTGTGAGTAATTTAATGTCCGGAATAGCGGGACAATAGCCACACAATTTTAATTTCATTGCTGCCAATAATCGCTTAATCGAGCTTATATCGTTTCACGGCTCCACTCTGGACCGTTTCTCTATGGTTCCGTCTGACGCCACAGAACAGTCGATTCTATAGCCCAATTCAGGTGGGCTGCGCGATATCCTTTTAGCCCAATGTTTATTGTGCAAGTGTCAATTGCCATTTGTGAAAATTGACCTTCATACTCTCAAGATGGAATTAAGAAAGTGGCAGCAGGATGTTGTTTTTTATGTTCAGTGAATATTATAAATATTATAAATACAAGAAACAACGTGTGCAACTTTGTGCAAAATCGGGCCCCACGTTGGGCGCCAGTGTTATGCCAGAGTTATATTATATTAAAAAAAGACAGGATATGTGTGCGATTGTTGTTTATCAATATAAATACAATTTTACTAAAACGGGGTTTTATTCACAATACCGAAACGGAATTATTGCACTCGACGCGCGTTTCGCTAACCATGTTAGCATCATCAGCTTATAATGGTGTCGCAATAATAATGGACAAAAATGCAAAAGAGCTTGTGCCTATATCAGACCGAATTACTCTAATGCAAATAAAGGCATACCGGAAACACATAAATATCATTCAAATGTATGCTCCCACGCACGGCCGAAAAACCTGAGCAAGAGATAAACCACTTTTACAGGGACATCAAAAACCTATTAAAAAGTACCAGCAAAAACGAAGTTAACATGATCATGGGCGACTTGAACGCAAAAATAGGGAAAGGAAGAGTTGAAGATATTGTTGGGGATTATGGTCTTGGGGAACGGAATGAGAGAGGAGATATACTGGTACAGTTCTGTAATGAAGAAAAATTAATGATCGGAAAGACATGGTTCAAACTCCCAGAAAGGCGACTATACACATGGAAAGCGCCAGGTGACAACAACAAAAATATTATAAGAAATCATTCATATAGACTATATACTGATAGATAAACCGTATAGAAACGGGATAAAAGGTGTACGAACTTAACCCTGTAGTTGGAAAACTTGAGATTAGACTCATGAAAGTTCGGAAAAGAAAACAGGCAAGAGCTAGCTTTGAAAAACTAAAAGAACCAGAAACAAAAGAACAAATAACACAGGTACTGAATAATAAATTTAAGGAAATTATACAACTGAAAACAACAGAAACAATAAAGAGCCATTGGCAGGCATTTAAAAAATGTAATACGTGAAGTGCAAGAAAATGAACTGGGAACTCAGAAGCAAAGAGGAAGACAGAGATGAATGACGGAAGAAATGTTGGCGTTGATGGATAAAAGAAGAGAATACAAGCACAAAGACAACAATAAATATAAAGAGATCCACAAAAAGGTTACAAAACTCATAAAAAAAGCAAAGGAAAGATGGAAGCAGGAACGCTGCCAAGAGCTCGAAGAACTGCAACAAAAACATGATCACTTTAGCATGCACAAAAAAATAAAAGATATAACTGGAACAAAAACCAAAATTCACCAACCGAGTATCTTGTCACAGATAATAACAAACAAATTATAGACCCAGAAGAAATAGAAAGAATATGGACACACTATATACAGGAACTCTTTGATGATAACAGAGCAGAACCAAAACCAAGAGAAATAAGCCAAGAAGACCAACCAATGGTAATTCTTATATCAGAGGTAAAGCACGCAATAAAATTGTCAAAAGCACGTAAAGCTCCGGGTGAGGACAACATCTATGCTGAAATGCAAAAACTGCCAGATGATGAAAGCCTGAAAAGATTAATAAACAACTTAACTTAACTTAAGATATATTGCTCAGGAATTTACCCATGCGACTGATCCCAATTTATATTTATTCCGATATCTAAGAGGAGCGGAGCAAACGAGTGTTCACGATATCACTTGATCAGCTTGAGGAGCCATGTTCTGAAGACAGCTTTAAACATCATACACCACCGAATATACACAAAATGCGATCAATATGTAGGAGAAGAACAATTTGGTTTCCGTTTGGGTTATGGAACTAGAGAGGCGCTGTTTGGGCTCAATGTATTGCTTCAAAAATGTAGAGACCAATTACAGGAGGTCTGCTTTCTGAACGGGGAGGGGACAAATGTGACATCAATTTAATAAAAAATTTGTACTGGGAGCAAACAGCAGCCATAAGGATAGAAGATAAGTTGACCAAGAGCATACCAATCAAAAGAGGTGTAAGGCAGGGTTGCATACTTTCTTCAACTCTTTTCAACATGTACTCGGAGAAGATATTTCAGAACGCACTAGAAAACATCCAAGAAGGTATAAAAGTTAGCAGGAGGCTTGTGAATAATATAAGATATGCGGGCGATACTGTTATATTAGCTAATAGGCAAGAAGGACTTCAAAATCTTATTAATGCAATTACAAGATACCGAGATGCATTTGGCCTTAGGATAAACAATGAAAAAACAAAAACTATGGTAATTTCCAAAAACGCAAATGTGAACACCAATATAGATATTTACAACAAACGAATAGAACAGGTTGACAAATTCAAATACCTGATATGTTGGATAACAAAGGATTTGAACCCGGAAACAGACTGGTCTAAATTCAGAGTCACTGCTAAGAATAGCACAGGACAGAGAACGATTTACCGGAGTTGTAGCCAACCTTCAATAGGAAGACGGCATCTTAAGAAGAAGAAGATTGTGGATAAAACTCAGTTTTAGTGCATGTTACTGAAGGTTCCAAACCCCAACATAAATAATACAATTTTATGTTTAACAAAACTTAAATGAATCTAAATATATAAAACTGAATGATATTGATTGTTAAATAGAACTGAAGGTTCTCTAAAACTGATTTGATTGATAAGTTTTATGCGTTATTACAAATTCCATAGGTCACTTTTAAAAAAAACACAACCACAGGCACAATAGCTCGGCTTAGCTACTCACGGGTAAATGAGTTGTTTAGGCTTGCTGCTGAAAGTCAGAGATGTGAATGACCTGAAGTGTTCTCGGTTATTAGTAAGAGAGTGTACACATAAGTTCAACCAAGGTGACAAAATTAATTAATTATTGAGCGCCACCAAATTTCATTTCCTAGAAAGAAATTGGAAACAAGGATCGCCTCGAACACCTCAAGTCAAGCCGATCCAGGTGGGTCTCAAAATGAAAAAAGTAATATAATCACACTGGTTTTACCATTTATTATTTTAATGATAAGAGGAAAGATACAAGAAGAAGAAGAGGGAAGAAGAAAAGGAAATACCTAATACTAACTTAACCTAAACTTGGCTTTACTGCTAGGTGTTCCCTGGTCTTGAGCCAGTTCACAAAAAGCCAGTTAGTTGGCCACACAACAGATAAGTCTCCAGATAGGCTCTAAATAGACTGAGTAGACCGCTAAAAAGAGTCTTCTCAACAATGCCACAAAAGCTTGGCTTGGAACTAAGCCTATAAAAAGACCCTTCTCAGCAATGAAGGGTCACAAGAAAACGTGGTTATCTTCGTGTCTGTATATTGCCCGTTTTCCACGTGGGCATGTGAAAAACCTTGTATCCCCCTTAAGGTTATCCTGTCCAGATTTCCCAAAAAACCAAAGCAGATCTGCTCAGAGTTTCTTCCTGGTGATAGTTTATCACGTAAACTGGTCCCACACTATATATATTATATATAAATGTAGTTATTCCATTACTCAGGCGGCCTCATATAGGTTGCGATCTTGTACAAAGAAAAGACCCCCTGTTCACGTTGTCTCCTCTAAATATATGTTTTGCAGGTTGACTTCTTTTGTAGACTCGTGGCTTGGCCCTGGCCTTTCCTGGAACCTGCATTGAAAGTTGCCGTCGTCTGTTCAATCGTAAATGCGCAGTACATAGTTTAGATAGATATTCATTTGTCTCCTCTCTAGTTGGGTTCGGCCATTACCTCCTTCGTTTCGTATAGTCGTACTCTTCTTTCTTTTAGATATTTCCAGAACCTAAATATAAAGTAGATTAAGAATATTGCAAAAGCAGTGCATGTGGAAGTAAATAAAGCATAAGGGATGTCCTTTATCTGGTGGGATTGGGCTGCTGCCGGCTGAATGAGTGCTAGGTGACCTGGACTATCAAATAGGCACGAGATTTTGGCAATATTAGATACTTATTAATGTGACTGGCTTGATTTGATTTGGATTAGACTCTAAGATTTGATATTATTTAATTATTTACTAGATTATTTAATTCGTCTACTGCTACTGATATTTCATTTATATATCAAAATTTCTTAATCTAGGAATCTCTAGTCGAAGAATGAGGAAACTTCTACTAGTGATTGTTTGGTTGGCTGAGTCCTGTATACTGAATGGTGTTTTCAAATGGCTCCTAACTGGTCCTGGATTGTGGTCCATGCAGCATGGTCTCAAGGTAACGTTCGGTAAAGATATATGCACCTTATTTGCAATTGATTACTGCTTTTTTATACACTTCTTTATACGCTTCTTCTCGTCGTGGTATCGCCTATATTTACATTATTTTATATACACATGTTTCTATTCTAATTTTCTTATATTAGGTTTCCATATTTTAAGTGTTTCTTACTTAGGGGTATTCTATGTATATCTATGATTATGATTACTTGACTAGCTATTTCATTGTTTTCTTATCTATGTATGCTGTTCGTTATCACATAAACATCTTCTGCTTCTATATTTCTTCTCACCTTACATAAAAAACTTTTGTTTATATATTTCCTCAATTATTTCACCCTATGTATGCTTCTTCCATATTCTTCACACTTTACTAAACATTTCTTGCTTATGTTAGATTTCATCTGGGAACTATGCCCTTCTTGAGCTTCTCTGGTACCAAAAATTTTTGCTCAGACTTCCTTGATCGTCAATCAGCTACTTTAGTCCATATATGCTCAACTCTCCGATGCCTAAATTCTTTGCTGTGTCTTTCTCATTTAGATAATCCGTCGTTGCAGTCCTATTTAGGCCGGAGAACACTTTACTTTATAATACTTTCTTGTATACACAGTTAATATTTTCTATATATATTCTCAATACACAATTTCAGTGGCACCTCAGTTTTTTCTGCTTTTCTTGATAACGATAATCATGCAACTGGTCCATTTACTTTTGCTTTACTATATATTTCTTCTTCTAACACGACTTTTTCTAGTTTCATTTGTCTTCATAAATCCTTCTATGTACTATACTATATATAATGTCTATTTTTCTATATACAGTTTTTTCTTCTTAGTTTCTGCTTTTACTTGAGTACTTGTTCCATATGATTATATTTTTCCTATCCTCGTCCTCTTCACTAGTTTCTCCTACTTCCTGCTCCATGGTTTCCTTTAGTTTCTCCTATACAAATCTGTTGTATTGCTCCATATACTTAACTTAATATGTTTTTTAGGTATGGACTTATTGTTGCTACCTTCGCCAAAATAGCAGGTTTTATTTGTACCATATAATTATCTTTCTTTGTTCCAGGTATTAACATGGATCCTTAGATGGCGCCTCTGTCTTTCGTGACGTCGACCGCCCGTAGATGGCAGCACTTAGCCGTACTCTGTCTTCGGTGATGCCAACCGCCCGTAGATGGCGGCACTTGGCCGTACTTTGGCGCGTGATTCGAAATTAATGTGTGTTTATTATATGTATATATTTTATGCAATCGCTAAACTGGCCCTTAAATATGAGGCCCTAGGCTAGCGCCTAGTGGTAAAACCGGCTTTGCTCCTCTATTTATAATATTTACTTAACACTTGCCATCACTTTCTTAATTCCATCTTGAAGAGTTTGAGAGTATAAAGGTCAATTTCCACAAATGACAATTATTGATACTTGCACAATGAACATTGGGCTAAAAGGACATCGCGCAGCCCACCTGAATTGGGCTATAGATGTCGATTGTTCTGTGACGTCAGCCGAAACCATAGAGAAACGGTTCAGAGTGGAGCCGTGAACCGATGTATTGCTCGATAAAACGATTATTGGCAGCAATGAAATTCAAATTGTGTGGCTATTGTTCCGCTATTCTTGACATTAGAAATAGTAAATGTGAAGGTTTAAAACATTCACGAAAAAAACTGTAACACCACCCCCTTTCATTATGGTCATGAAAATCTAATACCGCCCTAGCGGTTAGCTTTTTAGAAGCGCCACTTGAGTCGTTGCAATCGCGGCCGTCCTGCGCGCTCCTCAATGCGCATAGGTTATGCTGTCACATTCCGTCCCCACATTTCCGTCCCATTTTCCGATATTTACCATCAGACCGCCGCGCCATGTTCTATTTGTTCTAGATCATTTTCTTGGGAACCATCCAGACAGGTGATGTCCACGTTGAACGAGATGGGCGGATGATCCGCTCAACTTATAATTTATCAGATTTCTTGCGAGAAGGAATTTATTCTATGGGTTCTAACTTTTAGACGACCCGGTATAGGAGATTTATTGAAACACACGTGTAGAATTCAATTAAGTTTCCTTTTCAGTCAAACCCGTTTTTAAAAACAAACTAAATTTTATTTCAAAAGTACAAGATTTGACAAGAGAAAGTCTAACACATATTGCTGCGACTAGAGGTCGATGACAGATGCTTCACGTTGTTGTTCAGGTTTCATATTTATAAGTTTTATCAATCGATACAAAAAAAAAACAAGGAATAACAAAGAGAAAGAATGCGGTATAAAAAAGGATTCTCAAGTGTTCCTGTACAGCTAATACGAGGGTGGTTCCAAAAATTGTTCATATTTTCAACATAGATTATAACCAACAAATTTCATATTTTTAATGTGTCATATGCCAAAAGCGTTTTCAAACCAAAGGGTATTCTATTAAGTTCAAAATAATCTTTCTCTACGTTAAAAGCGGTCTTCGTAATTGAGTCTTGATGCATTTCGACTTGATTTAAGCCTGAGGCGAGATCCAGTGTTGTAAAATAGTTAGATCATCCGAGCCTGTCAAGAATGTCCGAGATGTTAGGAATCGGATATCGATCATCTATCGTTTTCTCGTTTACCTTGCGGTAATCGACCACCATTCTCTATTTTCGTCTTCCAGAGGCATCTGCCTTCTCGGGGACTATCCAGACAGGTGATGACCACGATGAACAAGATGGGCGGATGTAACCGTCCTCCAACATTTTATTAACTTGATCATCAACTTCCTTCTTATGGACGTACGGGTATCTATAAGTCTTCGTGGGTATAGGTATTTCATCAGTCGTTTTGATTTGATGTTTAATCTTGTTGGTAAAGGTCAACCTATTATTAGGGTTATGAAAAATGTGTGGAAATTCCAAAATAACTTTCCTTAATGCCTTTATTTCCTCAGAATTTAGATGATTCGTTCTTAAGAGCGATAAAGGATTTGGATCACTGTTTTGTAAAATACACCGCGTAGTATGATTGAGTCATAATTCAAACCCAACTAGATTTATTTTACCACAGGTAAATGGAAATTTGTGCATTTAAAACCTTGTATTTCAGTTACTCCTTAGTCCGAATGGTGTCGGTATAACAGATTCTAGATTTCCTAAGTATTCGTCCACTCAATCTTTCCCTAAATAATTTTCAAACTCTTTTATCTAGGACGTGTTTGGTTTGGTACTGGTGGTTTGATGAGTTTGATCAATGGCGTTTACATTTATTTGGTTATTTCTTATTGGAATCCTAGACAGAGCATCTGTATAGTTTAGTGGATAACACCTTGTATGTTCGTAGTATGATTGAGTCATAATTCAAACTCAACTAGATTTACTTCACCCCAGGTAAATGGAAATGTGTCTACACTTTTTGGCACTATCCAAATATGTAATAATATACAGGGTGTTCCATTTAAAAAAATTAAGGTTATGCGGTTTTTTGACATTTGACAGGCAATTTTTTTTCTTTTGATATTTCTAAAACATAATATATTAAAAACCATACAACTTTTGAATTTAAGTTTTTTTTTATTACCTTTAATTACGGCTGCAGGTGGGTGTCAAAATATAATGAATAACCCTGTACACAATCAGAAGGAACACCCACTACACATATGTCCTCCTTAGTCCATGCGGTCTAAGGCAGGTTGAAATCCCCAGCCACACACAGCTCAGCCTCTGGGTACTGCTCAGAGATCATGTCAACTGTGTCACTAACCATTAATGTAAAGATCAACTGTAGATTCAGGATGCAACTAAATACAGCTGAGGATGCACCGCACTTTTGGGAAGCCAATGGTTACATAAACTTGCTCGAGAGCGGTAGCAGGAAGTAAGGTGAAGGTTACTGATCTGCGTATGGCCTACAATACCCCACCCAACTACTTCTTGCTGCTTGTTTCTCTGGATCGATCTGTTCTGAAGACAGAATAGTCGCTCAGGTCCAGTTCTGCGTCTGGGATCTCGTCACACAATATGGTTTCCGTCAACATTATAACCTGGTAGTTGTGCAGGGCTGCGTTACATGTGAGAGCAGTAAGCTTGGTTCGCAGGCCACGTACATTCTGGTAGTAAATGTTAAGATTAGATAATCGGCTAGGACGCTGGCCGTCAGTATCTAGTTTTCCTGAATGTCCACAATGCGCAAAACACTCCTCATGTACCTTACTTCGATGTCTTTCTCACCTTTGAATGTTCGTTTTTAAGTTCACTTCAGACCCGTGTGTCTTGCTGTTTGCCGTATTCTATAGCCTTTTCCACTACTTGCCTGACTATGAAGATATCATCCATGATTGACCAATTTTTCCTGAACCCTTGTTGTTCTTCCGATATTTTTACATGTTCGCTAATTATTGTTTCTATGATCTTCGTGAACAGTTTCATGACTAAGCTGAGTAAGGTTATGCCTCTATATTTTTCTGGGGATTTTTTGTCCCCTTTTTTGAATATTGGGATGGTTATGCTCTTTTTCCAATCATTTGGGACATTTTTGGCTGTTAATATACTGTTAAATAACTTTGTAAGTTCTATCTTTAGCTGGTGCCCCCCATATTTGAATAACTCGTTTGGTATCTCATCCAGTCCGGGTGCCTTTGTCTGTTCCATCGTCATTCTTTCGGTTATTTCGGGAGGTTCTTCAGCTTCTTCGCCTTCTTCTTCAATCTCGTTTCTGTTTTCCTCTTCGGGTATATCTGTGTACAGTTGCTCAAAGTAGATTTTCCATTGGAGTTCATCAATTTGTAGTGTTTGTGTATATTTCTGGGTTGGGTGTATGGCTCTGTTTGATATTTTATAATCTATAGTTGGTACATTAAACAACATAATATTGCTGGATCTGCTCTGACGCTCCTGGAACTCATTGCATTAACTGCTGTATCCAGTTTTTCAACATGTGCTTTAAGGTTTTAAAGGTCACGAACTGCTACCGTGAATCCGGAGACATCTTGCTTCAGGTCCTCCACTTTTGTGCCTATTTGGTCAACTCCGCCAGTAGCATTTGCTTTATGCTGCCGAGATAATCCAAGCAAAAGAATGGAACTATACGTTTCTGCAGTTGCACTGCTCGTATTTTAGTAATGCACGGTTTACAATTGTTTTGAAAATCGGGGATGAAAATAACGTCACATGAATGAGCGAACCTGTCATTTCTCCAATCCATAACTTGGCACATTTCCAGAGAGAGACTGAGGAATTTACTCTTTGGATTCTAATTTTTAAACGACCCGGTATAGAAGATTTATTGAAATACACGTGTAGAATTCGTCCCACAGCTGATACGAGGGTGGTTCCAAAAATTGTTCATATTTTTAGCATAGATTATAATAAAAAAAAAAAACATATTTTTAATGTGTCAAATGCCAAAATCGATTTGAAAATCGAGATATAGGACTATGTCCGTATAATTCGAAAATAATGTCATATAAATGAGAGATCCTGTCGCTTCGCAATTCTTTAATCTTTATTTTATCATATTTTCAGAGAGAGAGAGACTGAGAAATATCCTCCTTAGGTCCTGTCTTAGTTTGATTTCGTAAAGATCTAATATTTGTTTCAAAAATACAATAACATGGATAAACATAAAAAAACTACTAGAATTCAATTTTAATTTAAATATATGGAGAAACTGAAATTGAAAACTAGAAATAACCAAGAAATCGATATTATTTTAATGTTGTATCGATACTGTTAGAGAATATCAATACTCAAGTAATATCGTATCGATACGCTAAACCCTTCTCTTTACCGAACTCTACTTTTATAAAGGAGACCTATTCTGTACAACCAAACATGTGATTATTAAGCGAAATTAATCCTCTCCATTTATCTATGTATCTCTGATGCAAGAGCAACAGGTACTTTATTAATATTATTATTATGGTAATTAATTTGCAATGAAACAATACATGCCCAGGCTATTGTCTCTATTAATTCCATTCAAGCATAAATTGAAACACAAAGTTACCGGAAGTAGGCGGAAAATTAGATAACAATGTGCGTGAGTCTATATAGCCTTTCATGCCGGTAATAGTGTTACGACATTTTCACGGTAACTGATTGAATTATTATGATTAATAATAAAACATGGTTAATTTCGAACGCGAACGGGTCTTGCTTAATGTATTTAATTATTGATTCGATTTAGGATTATTTTTTAATTGTTTAGTATTGGGCGAGTAATCGGAAACGTAAAATTATCTTATTCGATTACTTCTTGTTTATTTTTTTGTTTACGTTTGGCTCTACTCCTTAGGGGAAAATGGCTAGCGGTGCCATTCTCGAAGTAATTCGAAGTCGGCATTCGATCATTTTTCGTCTGTAATTTTTACATATGAACACCAAATAACACTCTCGAACATCCTTCGAAATAGTAAGTGTTGACAACAGTGCTTGACCAAAGGCCATCAACCGACATAGTTAAAGACAGACAATTTGAACTGGACGAGTGAAAAAGAAGTGAACACATAAAACGATGTTTAACCAAGATAATAAGGTTTTCCTGAATTCCGGAAATATATTTTCAAGTCAAGAAAAAAGCGGCAGGTTATTGAAAGAACAAAAAGGCTTTGGTTAAATTTGCAAAGCACCATTCTCATCTTAAATGTTCTAAATCTACCAAAGATCAAAAAAGTTAGCATTTAGAGATTGCCTCAGATTTTATTCTATATTTAAATTCAATCGCACATAGAAATACACAATTCGGGAATGTCACTTTTGTATTCTCGTCTAGCTACACCAATTTTGAGCCTTTACGCATGCGTGCGTGTGAATTCATATATTTTTCAAAGTTGTTTTTTTCTGGATTTTGGACAATGAGATTAGATTGGATTAGTTATGTTTGGTTGCGCCCCCGGAGCGAGCGAAGCAAGCGAAGGGCCATGCGTGAAGTGAAATATTAGAACAACACTGAGCTGCTGTCAAATGCATAGGTCCGAAGGTCGAAAGATCGGTGTAGGTAGACGTGAGTCCGTGAGGAATGTGAGGATAAAAGCAACCATTCGAAATTTCAGTTAGATAATCACAGTTCGGCTGAAAAAATCGCATAGGAAAAGAGTTCACGTGCTCGAGAATGAATTTTTCTGTCTTCATTCAATACCCACTCAATAGTAGTGCTGCTGATTCATTCGGAAAAATTTCCGTATACGAAGACATTCGAGAATAAATAGCGCCATTTTAAAATTGCACTGCATATTTTTGAAAAATGTACTGCAATGGAGAAATGTACTGAACTTAACATTTCGTAGTA
>MU190422.1:32402-43132 GCA_016904865.1 Pissodes strobi
TGCAATAAACAGTTAAAGTTGTGATCGCAAGCTATTAATTTTAAACGTCACGTGACGTCATGCCGCTCGTTCGATCGAATGCAGTCATTGACATATCTTAAAATGTCAGTAAAGGCAGTACGGAGCCACAAGTATTTAAATATTTACGTTTATTACTGCTTGTCGTTGAATTGCCAGAGTGTGTGTTTGTTATAATTCGTGTTGATGTATGCTTGAATCTGAAAGATTAAGACTAAGACAGTAAGTCAGTTAGTTTTAACACCGCGAACTTCAGCAAGAGAAAAACTTTCGGCGTTTTTTATGTAAGATACCAACATAAACATATCCACCAGTCATTTTGAAAGATTTAAGACGTTCCCTGCTCTGCCGTCCGTCAGGCGCGACGACAAACGAGCTACTTGACGTCACAACGGGTCCTAGCCATAATTTGAATTATGCAGTTTTTAATTGCTTATATTTATTATACAAAAACAAGAAATTAGTTTTTTTTTGTGAACTGTGGTTCTTTTAATAGTATTAAATTATGTTTGTGAGTAATATTTTTCAAATTTAATTTTGATGCAAGTTCCCCATTACAACAAAGCATACATTTCCATAGCAACGCTTGATGAATATTAGATAAATACCTATCTTGCTTATCTTGCAAGTTTGACGTTTGCTTTCATTTGAATACAAAATGTATTATGACATGATTTTGGATACGTAAAATTATAATAATTTTATGTTTATGTCTTGATTTCAGAGAGGTATTATGAAAAATATCGTTCATTACACGTCCAGAAAGAGCTTTTCCTGTGCTTGCACGACTCCGGCTACGCGTCACACCAGAAACTGTCGTGCGCGCACCGGAAAAGCCTAGTTTCTGGACTGGTAATGAAATATACTATTCTAGGCTCATAATACATTTTGGTAGCTCAGTTTTTATTTCAGTACTGTACAAATAAACGCTTTTTCCTATATATTCATGGCTCACAATGTCATGTGGCTCACGCATTAGCTTTTCCGTTTATGGCTCACATTTTCCTTGCGGCTCACATTTACGTTACCGCGCCGAAAGAAAGTAACTATATGCTATAACTTTTCTTTCGCCAAAACATCTTTTAACTTGCACTGGATTGCATATTCGAATCTCTTATATTATTAAAATCATTTTTATTAGGTTGAGGTTGATGGATAGCAGACGCTTTTCTCTTATATCTATATACACATACATATAAAAATTTATTAATTTTAACTTTCTAAGCCTAAGTACATAGGTACTTACCGTAAATTTGAAACAAAAGAATCCTCGTCGCCAGTTGTGCTGACTCAACACTGCCCGACTATAACACTACAAATCACAATTCACAATACTCGTTTACTAAATAAAATACACTTTAATATTCATATATCAACGATCAGTAACTAACAACAATCATAACAGTATTTATTGTGCCTTATACTCAACAGGTTGAATTTAAGCTGCTTTCTACAATGAGTTGAAGAATTTTTTCCTAGGTACTAATAATTTTTATTTCGTAATGTGTTATAAATGTATTGATTAGCAAATGTACCTGAATCTGTCCTCTCGCCTAGAATATCCGTTATTATGACCACATGATCATAGGCTTCCGGTAATTGATCATCAACGAACCAGGTACATTCTTAGTGATGCCGTCGAGACGAGAGATTCTCGTCTCTCGTCTCGTCTCGACGAGACGAGAGAGGTATTTTCTCTCGAATGAAACCTCGAGACGAGGCGAGAGAAATATGCTCTCTAGTTGAGAATTTCTCGTTTTTCTCTTGATCTCTCGAGCAAAAAATTGGCATAATAATAAAAAAAAACAAAACATCTTTATGGTTTTTTCATACATAAGTAATTTGGTGATACCTATTGTATTAAATTCGTAGTTAGCATACTTATTTTCTACACTTATGGTCGGTTTCCCAATGTCGATTTAACTCTTAACTCGCGAGTTACCCTCGATGTTTCTATAGAAAACCCGCGGATTAAACCTAACTCGTTATTGAGAAGTCGGCCCTTAGGGTTTTTTAAGGGTGAAAAAGGGTGGGAGTCATTTAAAAAAAATACAAATGGGATATTGTGATACCTTATTTTGAAGGTGTTATCGAATACCTTATGATGCCAAATATTAGATTCCTATAACCCTCCAACACGAAATGTCGACATTATTTATATATTTTTTTATTACATTTTTGCATTTTTGACATGCTCTAGAATCAAAAGGGGAAATAAAAAAAGGGTTTGTAAATATTGTGCGATTGCTCTTAAAAGTGTAGGATCTAAGATCTAATACGGCAAGATCTTATAGGATAGGATAAAATAAGATAGGGAATATGCAAGTTGTTTTTTTTTTTAATTTTAAACCATTTTGATTCTGTAGAATCTCAACAATGTAAATGTTTAAAACGTTGCCATTTTGTTTGAGATAATAATAAGAATAAGAACAAAATATTCTGGAATCTTACTTACTCATAAGACCTTAAAAATAAAGTATCGCCTTCGCATTAAAAAAATTAAAAATTTATTTTTCAATTTCATCAGTAAAAAAATCGTTAATGTAGTAATATTCCCTTTTTCCAAAATCTTAATTTTGAAAACATTTCCAACAACTTTTCTTTTACCTTTTTTATATTCTTTTATTTAGATATTATTGTAACCTGTATAAATTCTAATTTATGATCGCGCTAATAAAAATAGTATTCTTTAATGCTCAACCGCGAGGTGTAAAGTAGGCAGTTTTTAGAAATAAGAACAACAATAGAGATCTTGCCAATTTGCTGTAATATCAAAATTGTAATTAAATTTAAATTCTAATATATTTTCAAAAAGGATTGAAATTTAAATCGAAATTTAAATTATTTTTTCTAAGAACCAGAAGAATCCTATTTATCATACAGTTCACAATATAAATCGAGGGAGTTACATTTCCATAAATATGTGTTATTGAAAATGACCCGCACACTTACTTACCTTTGTCTTACCTCTTTCTATAAAAAAAATAATAAAACGCCAATCTTAAACATTTCTTTTCATTTTAAAGGCACAAATGGATTATGTTAAAAAACAACCAAAATAAAAAAAATTAACAAAACCTAGTGTTGGTTGTACAGGGTGATTTTTTATAATGTCCACTCCCTTCAACTTTTTTGTGCCACTGTGTAGAACAAAATTTTGGCTGGAAAGCTATAGCGTTTGAGAAGTAGTTTGTGCACAATACATATTTTTCTTTGCAGATTGCTTAAAAATACGTTGCATTGAATTAAAAAAATTTTTTTTACAGCATTTAAAAAAATAAGGTTACTATAAATTGAACACAATAAACACGTAGAAAGCTATAGCTTAAATAAATCTTTAAATTTTTTATTGTACAATTTAAAGTATAAAAACAAAATTTAAAAGAAGCAATTAAAAAAAAATCTATTATTTAAATAATTTTAAATAAATTTTCTCTTCTTTTTAGAGCTCTATCGGCCAGAGTAAGAATGTGTAAATAATTTGATTTTTCATACCAAGAAACCCCCGTATGCCAATATTCAAGGTAATACGCCAAGAAATGCATAAAATATTAAACAAAAACGATTTTTAACATTAACACCCTGTGGATAAAGAACGGTCCTATGTTAATATATAATTTTAATTCATAAAATAACCCAAGGAACCCCCTTTAACCCTGTTAGTACGGCGGTTAGTCAAACCAACCTTGCATTTTTGAGTAGAGCATTGCTATTTGGCACAGTGGTAGTATATGCCCATACCTCACGTTTAAGAAGTGGAACCAAGTTTGCAACGATGGGAGAGCAGCGATATGGCGGATTGTATACCTGCCAGGGGCAAATTTGAGAAAATCGCTAAACGAGCACACCCGATCGTTACTATGGATGGATATCACTCACAAATATTACAGGAGGTGTTCTAGAACGTAACTGGACTATATGCCAGCCGCGTGGTGGCAGGTTGCATACCCTCTAGGCGCAGAAACTAATGAAATCGATTTTGTAGTGTTAAGCTAGGGATTTTTGTAAGTCACTCTTTTTCCACAGCAGACAAAATATAAATAAATCAGCTCTCAATGGACCCATATACTCTTTTTAAAAAGGGAAAAAGTTTTTAAGTCAGTATGCTCATAAATATATTAATCTCAAAACAGTTAACCTTAGGTTACCTTAGTTGTAAGGTGGACAGAATATTATAGGATTAAGTAAAGCGACATTTAATGCAAACAGACAGTTTAACAACATAATTTAGAGCGTTTAGCATTAATTCCATGTCGTTATTAATGGATAATATTATTCATTGTACTAGACGTAACCACAGAATGAAATAATACAAAATTTATTACGTCACAAATTTGAGTCATAAATATAAGACTTTGGCACTTGTTTGACATTAATTAAGGTTCTTAGGGCAAGTGCAGCTACGAAACTCATAGCAAAGTACTATAGATTTAGCGCAGTTGCATGACACAAGTGTTGCTTTACAAGCCTCTTGTGCTGTAGGCTTAGTTCTATAGAGCAACCTCTATCCTTCCGGGCCGGCATTCCAGCCCCACACTGACGGTGATGGCAGATTCGAGTCCTTCAGGATTGGGGAGACCGCTTGTCTGGCCTTCTGAGCCTTGTAAGAAGCCCTTACAATTTGGAGATCTATAGGAATACTTCGGTCGGAGGACTGCTGTCTAGGGGTTTTCCCTTAGCGAAGAGCGCCCGACGGCATTTGGTGAGGCTTTCGTACTGCTTAACACTGTAAATTGCATTAAAAAAATAATAGAGCTGAATTTTGGTGAAGCCGAGGTGATACGTTTATTAGTATGGATACTTACGGGTCGTACATAACCATGACGAATCGCTGTATACCAGGATTTGTATCCTCTGCCTCTCCTTGCATCAGCATCTCTAGGAAAGGGGCGACTTCAGGGTGCAGCTTTAAGACAATTAAGGCTGTCTTCTTTTTAATCTTGTAGAATCTATGAGTGCATGGAATGCTGGAAGTACAGCAGATAATGCTGCTGCTAAGAAATAATTAGTTATATGATGTTTTTTTTATCGGTTATTTTTATTAATTTTAGTGTTATAACTACCTAATGCCGATGAGATTTTATGAACAGCTAGATACTTATGTTGCTTTCCAGTCTTTAAGTGAATCCATAACTCCGCAAGCTCTTGTAGTTTGGCCCAGCATGATATAGCTAACACAACCACATCTGTATCTGATGTTCTAATCGGAATCTTTCTGTATCCATACTTTAGCATATGAGCCAGATGCACAAACATGCGAGAGTCGGTTTCTTCATGGTGACATGAAGTAAGACCAATCATATCAACATCTGCATGGTTTGACGTTATGGAGTTGTCAGATGTAGACACAAGAGTGGGCTCATTTTTTGGTGTGTAAGTAGATATGCTCCTAGCCAGAATACAATACAGATCAGTTTTTGATTTCGGAATTTCCAAGGAAGCTCATCCAGTGAGCTGGCATTTTGGTGTTCATCTCCACTCGTAGCTAGGGACCCATTCCTCATTTCTCGCGAGTCAGCGCCTTCAGGTTTTTCTTAAGGTACTTGTTTGATCAAGAATACTTATGTTTAACTCAAGCAACGTATCTTATATGTATTAAAGGCTTGTAATTCAAAGTCCTTACAAATTCCAAACTATATCCTTCAATGAATGGAAAGAACCATTATTGACAGAGTCAGGGAAAATCAAGCAAAGACCAGGCTTCATCAAATGTATAATGGCTCCTCCATCCAAAATCTTGGCTTGGATATTGGGGCATTCTACTGCAGACGTAGACGAGCAAGCGAGACATTGATTCAAAAGCTCTGACTTAGCTGTAGACCTCATATCGCCATTTGTGCTTGAGAATTCTGGTGAAAATTCGTGGCTCTCGTGGCTGAAGAACTCGTCGAAATTAGCCGGGCGCTTGCTACTGATTGCAACGTACAATCTAATGAACACATCATTTGTAGTTTTCAATGCTTTAATTTGGCTCTTTGCTCTATTTTGTCCTTTGGAATTGGAGAATAGCCAAAAATGACTAGCTTATTTGGTCTAATTGGCTCATGGATTGACACAGTTCCTTGCTGAAGTCTCTCGATTACAAAATTTAAGCACTGGTCTCACCCTGGAGTTTCCATAGTCATCACAGCCTGCTTAGAGCTTTCAGAGCAACCCTTGCGATTATTCAAGTTGAATAACTCGTCGGTTTCCTCGGCGAAAGGATTACCTAGTAACACGACATTACGTTAAAATAATAATAAATACAACGATTATTATTTTTTATTTATATGTACTTGCTTGCGGTTTTATTAGTTTCTGCGCCTAGAGGGTAGGCAACCTGCCACCACACAGATGGCAGTTATGTTCCAGAATATCTCCCGTATTTTTTGTTAGTGATATTCACTCATAGAAAGGGTCTGGTGTGCTCGTTTAGCGGTGTTCTCAAATTTGCACCTGGCAGGTATTCAACCCGCTATATCGCTGCTCTCCCGTAATTGTAAACTTGGTTCCACTTCTTAAAAGTGAGGTATGGTTATGCACCACCACTGTGCCAAATCTCAATGCTCTACTCAAAAATGCAAGGTTGGTTCCAATATCGCCGACTAACCGTCGTACTATGTATATTTTGTTATGTTTTATGCTTTTTTAAATTGTGTATTTAGTATTTACGAGAGGGTCGAGACGAGACGAGAGAAGGGTTCTCTCGAACGAAAGAAAACGTTCTCTATGACACGCTCGAGTATTTTTGACTGCTTATTTTGTTTACTAATCTGATAGCCTGCCCTAGAACCGCCCTACTCAAGAGTGTTCAAGGTATTCCCAATATCCTAAAATGTCGCGCTCGAATATGTCCAAGAAATCCCATATTGGGCTCCCCTACTATTATTAATGCCTAATAGGCACTCAAAAGCCCTAAAACCTTTGTATTTACCTTTTTTCGATACCATCTATATTTTATTCAATAATCGACCGTTCCCACACATATCAGCGAACCTGTATATGTTATTGCCGACATTGTGACCTCTTATAGAAAATATTCTTCAAATACGTGTTTATTTAAATATAATGTTACTGCTGATCAAAAACTAAGAACACGGAAAAACAACTAAATAAATGAATAACAACATCTGTGACCAGGTCAAAATTAATATTTAGTTGTGTGTTACCGAAATGACGATTTTTTTTACAAAAACGCTAATGTTTTATGCGAAATGTTAAAATACAGTTCGGTCGCTTGAAATCACATAAACTAAATACCAGGTTATAAACTATAAAATAACGCAAAAACCAAGGCTCTAAAAGAATTTTCGATTTTCGACAATAACAACCATGCAATTGTCTAGATATATGAAAGATACCCTTGTATTGAAATCAGAATAAAAATGTCTTTAATTTTATTGAATAATATATATTTGAAAAATCAAAAGTTGGTATTTTTGTGTCAAGTTTACGATGCTAATTTGTTTAATTTGAAAAGTAATCCTGGTTGTTTAGGAAGAATCTGCTAACTATTGTATTTAAAGTTTTGTTCTAGCTTCAAAAATAAAGCCTAAAATCTACGGGAAAACCCTGTATATGATAAAATGTTCATTTGAAATTTATAAAATAGCACGTTTGTGGTAAAGGCCGTTGGAAGTATTTTAGAGCATCACCTATTCTATTATCATGTTTGTGTTTCATTTATTTCCATCCATCATTAAAAAAAATTAAATAAATCAACAGACGAATACGAATACGTAATAACCACATACCCAAGTTCATGTTGACCGTAGATCGACCAATATTACAAATAATAATAATTAGTTTAATGACTTACATTTTAACTTGAACTAGTCAAGGTCATAAAATACCTACCTCGGTTTGTTTATTATTCTAGCGATATAATATTTGCACTAAATAATGGTGGAATAGATATTTTTAGGAAATATACAAAGGTAGGCACACTAAGGCGAGAAAAAGTATGCTATTTTAATGATACGTCAAGTGTAGCAGAGCAAAAGCTTGAAATATTGGAATTCCTCGTTTCGAAAAATCCTCGAACGCCAAAATATGTTTATATATTTAACATTGGAAAAAATATGCTCTGTATTAGGTAGTTAAATAGTAATATTTTTACATACGGAATTTGTTGGTACTCTATGGCCCCTTGAACCTCTGAATAAAAGCGTCCTAAATAAAATACGCGGTAAATATGCGTCATCTATATAAAAAAATGTTACTTGAGAAAAAAGAAAAAATAATCAATTATAATTAAGCAAATAAGCGATCCGTTTCTTTATTATGTAAATGTTCTCCGGTCGATGCGATTTCCCAATCGAACGCGGCACATTTGCCAACGAAAAATAACCAAAACCCAATTAGAAGGTGCATTGATTAATAGGCCGCGATGATTACGGCTATTTCGTATACCTAACAACGATTTTATCTAACTGAATAAATTTATAGACAAGTCTTGGATTATTTTTAAGGCGAATATCTGCTAAAGCGGCACGCGATCCGTCCGCCCGTCTTGGTTCCGGCCTATCACGCTATATAAAGTGAAAATATGTGATGCATAATATAGGTGCCTAGGACGTGTAAAAGACCGCATTAAATTGAAATAATACATATACATTATGTATGATACTAAAATATGATAATTGGATACCGCACAAGGCTATTAAGGCCATTTGTGAGGTTTTCATCGCCCGTTATTTTTGCATGAAATTCATTGAAATCTTTTAGCTCTTTTTCGCCGCTTGAGTTAGCCTTCTGTTACAAGGTATTAATTCAAATATGTTCCTTAATATTGTTTTGACATTATTTGCCACAACTTCGATGTTTAAGTTAAAATTTCTTCTCGAAATATTCCATAAAATCGACAGAAACCGCTGCTAACCGCATGAAAAATGTCCAGGTTCTCTGATCCTGACCTATTTTCTCACCTTCAAATCCTTTTAAATGAGTATTTGGACAAATAAAATTACTTACTGGCCATATCGAACATTTTACCTCGCAATTTGTTATTAAATCAACATAAATTATTTCTAATAACCAAAAAATGTTTACATTATCCGATCCTGACCAATAACATCAACAACACAAGGACTCGGCACTCCCGTGTGACGTCATACGTTATAATGAGTTTTGCGCCGTTTCAGCATTAAAAAAGGATATTCTAAAAATATTTGCAGGACTTTTGGTTAAAAGAGGATGTCAGTCGTGAATTGAACCCTCCCTTCCTAATTTGTCTTTACTATGGAAAAATTAAGTTTCCAATTAAAAACCAAAAGAAAGCTTTTAGTCTAGTTCACAAGTTCAAAATGGTGTTATTCTCGCTACTGCTTTTAGAAATATGGACGATGGCTCATTGGATTCGAAATGACGCCTGGAAAAATGTGCGAAGTATCAACCTCGCACACAATGTAAAATTTATTAAGAAATTAAAAGGAAAAAAATAGTTTTCTATTTGCCAAAACTGCTAACTCCGGGAACTCTAACTCCATTATTAGTAATTTTAATTTATTGTTTGGTGCAACATTAAATTAAAATTATTAATAATCGAAAGTGTTTATGTTTTAGTTACTTACTAATTTAATTTTGTTTTTGCAATTGTTTATATGCTTTCGCACATTTTTCTAAACGTCGGTCGCGTTCCTAATCCAATCCAATTCGTGCGATAACATCTTGGGGATAAATCAATTTTCCTCGCCTTAAACCTTTAATAAGGATGAAACTATTTTCAATATTAAGTGCATATTTCGCACTGAATAGTGAATTGTCTTTACTATATTATAGCAAAAGTAACCTGCTAAATAAGTAATTACGACTAAATTGCCTTTTTTTTTTTTATGGCAGTGGCACACACACTAAAGGTAGATCCTATGGCGCTCGACGGGCGGTGTGTGTGCGAAGATGTTGATTGACACGGTTCTTGAATATTTGTAGGTTGTAACTAGTGGGAAACAGATGTCCTGGAAGTGAGTTCCACAGTGATGCAGTGCGCCAGACAAAGGAGTTCTGGTAAAGCGATGTTCTAGGTGTTTCTAGTTGTACGACGAACTGGTGCGCTCCTGCCGTCTGTCGGGACTGCCTGACAGGAGTTGCCAGGGGCGGGATTATGCGGGCCAAATCCTGGGAACATCTGCCGTGAAAGTATCTGTAAAACAGAGACATCTCGGCCACATGTCTGCGATGTTCCAGACTATCCAGATTCCGGGTCAACTCCGGATCGCCGACGAGACGCACAGCCCTCTTCTGAATGGAATCCAGCAGCTTTAGGGTATGCTTTGGTGCGGCACCCCAGATATGTGAGCAATATTCTAAGCACGGTCTTATTTGCGCTTTGTACAGCAAGAGCAACTGCTGCGGTGTATAGAGTTTTTTGTTGCGAAACAGCGCACCAAGCTTCTGGGAGGCTGATTTTGCGATGTTAGCAACATGGTCATGCCATGACAAATTGCTGTTGACCGAGACACCCAGCAGCCCGATTGACGAGGATGAAGGAATGGTCGATCCTGCCATAATGATGTCAGGGCCCGCTGCATTGGCCCTCTTAGTAAACGTTGCTGCTTGGGTCTTTGCTGCATTGAACTGGACCAAATTTCGGTCGCCCCAAGTTTGAACTTTCTCCAGGTCTTGATTAATTGCTGTAATCTGCTCCTGTCTGCGGTGATGAGTCTCAGTCGCTGGTAAGGGTTTTTCTGATCTAAAGTGGGAGACAAGGGTACTGTCATCTGCAAAACTGTAAA
>MU190423.1:3477-43130 GCA_016904865.1 Pissodes strobi
GCATTTGCAGTGAACAATTTATACAAAGCAATTAATTTATTGTGTTAATGACAAGGACATTGCCCTGTGTTCGTGAAAATAGACTCTTAACCCGATATAGAGACTCTATACACTAATGATGCTACATTATACAATTAAATAGTTATAGTTTATACTTATGGACTGATGTATTTCCACAAATAATATCTATTATAATTTTAGAGCTAATAATAGCTAGTAATATATTTTTGAGGATAGGGGAATGATTCCCAGATATGGGTGGTACCGGGGAAATTAAATACCCGGAGCGGACCAAAACTAGCACCTGATGAAAGGCAGCGGTTTCATCAATACCAAACCACGGCGTAGGAAGATGAATCTTCCAAACGGCGTTACTTTGGGCGTGGGAAGCGCAGCTGAAGCAGCTTCACCGGTTCCTACACTGCGTTGCAGAAAGGAAACGGAACTACTACTGCTCTATCATTTTCCAGATCATACAAATGGCTAATACAAATACAGACACGGCCCTCAGTCCAGGGCACCCCTTAAGTGGGGAGAGGGTGCTAAGAATCCCCCCGTTGAACACACCCAAGTTTCAAATCTACAACAACATTGTAAGAGTTGGTACATGTGCGCAATCTCTACATGGCAGGAAAATGTGCCAACGTTGATGCGGAGATGGACTGGTTACAAATTAAAATACTTAGTCTCAGGGAAGCTCGCTGGCCCGGCTCGGGAAAACAAAACACTAAGCATGGCGTCATATACTAATCTAGCGGTAATGACCATAACCATCAGTATAAGGTACAGTATCATTATCTCGTCTGAAGTAGAGAAATCATTTGTGGATTTCATCCCTCTAGGAGACCATGTCATGCTCCTTAAACTAACCACCGCTCACCGAATCATGGACATCATCCAAGCATACGCGCCAACAAATGATAAAGCGGAGGACATAGTTGAAGACTTTTATGCTAACCTTGAAGAAGCCACGAAATTCACAAAAAAGGGCGAGATCACAATAGTGCTTTGGATCTGGAGTTGGCCACGATGTTTTTAGGGGCATACGGTCTGGGAGAACGGAATGCAAGTACAGTTTTGCTGTGAGCAACAGTTTTGTGTTGCAAATACATTTTTTAAGCTCCATGGAAGGCGTCTATTTACCTGGCGCGCACCTGCTGATCGCGATGGACGAATTATAAGAAATCAAATAGATTTCATTTTCATAAAACGCGAATTTAAGAAGTTTATCAAGTCAGTCAAAACATATCCAGGAGCAGACACCAACAGCGACCATAATCCAGTCGTGATGGACATAAAAATACGGCGCTTTGTTAAATCCAAGCTTGCGGTTCAACCACGACGCATTGGCGTTAAAAAAATGGATAACCCTGTTGTAACAGCACAAGTCAGCCAAAGGCTCGAAAACAGGTTTAAATGTTTAAAAGTTTCTGGAAACCTAGGACAGTGCAAAGAGGTGGAACCCTTTTGGATGCAAGTGAAGGAAACGCTAATTACAACTCAGAAAACAGATATAGGTTTTGTGAACAGTAACAAAAAACAGGAATGGATGACTGATGAGATTTTAATTTTGAGTAATGAGCGAAGAAAATAGAAGTCAAAAAGTAAAACTAAATACACGGAAGTTAACAGAAATAGTCGCGTGAAATGCAGGGAAGCCAAGGAGCGTTGGTTGTGTGAGATTGAGATGTGATGAGATTGAGTATTTCCAAAGAAAGCACGATCTTTTTAACGTACATAAAAATATCAAAGAATTTACAGGCAGGGAACGGAAAAGGCAGAGCGGCATCTTTAACAAAATTTTAGTAGGGGTGGAAGAAGAACTAAAACGATGGAAGGCATATGTCGAGAATCTTTTTAATGACACACGACCGGGATTTCCCCCACCTCCAGATAAAATTAACGAAAATGGACCGAAATCACTAAAGACGAAATAAAGCATGCAATAAAACTTCAAAAGAACGGAAGAGCTGTAGGCCTCAATAGCGTGCATGCGGAAACTCTTAAGCTCATAGCCTCCGAAGATGGCACTGGTCTACGCCAATTCTCAACCTAATCTACCAAACCGGCAAAATACCATCATACTGGCTTAAGTCCACATTTGTTACTCTGCCAAAGAAAACCAACGCATCACAGTGTGACGGCTATAGCATGATCAGCCTAATGTCCCAAGTTCTAAAGGTGTATGTACGAGTCATTCATACCCGTATATACAGGAGGTGTGAGCTTTTGGTTGATGGTTCTCAGTTTGGCTTTAGGAATGGAATAGGAACACATGAAGCCTTTTTCTCACTGAATGTGCTTACCCAGAGATGTAGGGATATGAATGTCGATGTATTCGCATGTTTCGTTGACTACAAAAAAGCTTTTGATTGCGTTTCACATCAAAAACTGGTCGAGATTCTTAAATCCACTGGGATCGACGCACAAGATCTAAGTATCATATGCGAACTATACTGACATCAAACAGCAACAGTCAGAATTGAATGGTCTACATCAGAAGAGCTAGAAATAAGAAGAGGCGTGCGATAGGGATGTATCCTGTCGCCCCTCCTGTTTAATCTTTATTCAGAGGCAGTGTTTAGTGAAGTCCTTGAAGGTAATAGCAAGCAGCCTCCAGTTTCTTATCGACCGCATCGTAGAACACAGTGAACGTTTCGCCCCCTATATGAATATATATATTTTCAAAAACACAAACACATGCCATCTTAAGGTTACACGGAGAGATCGTAGAACAGGTGTCGTCCCTAAAATATCTGGGTATGCTCATTAACCAGCACAGCGACGTAAAGGTCAAGATTAAGGCGAGAATTGAACAGGCAAGGAAAACTCTCAACAACTTGAAGACAATATTGGCAAACCGCAACCTTAACCTTGGTCTCCGGACTCGAATGGAACCATGGGAAAACGAATCGACGAGTTTGAAATGTACGCCTACAGAAGAATGCTCCGTACCTCCTGGACAGAACGTAAGACCAACTTAGAGATTCTCGAGCGCATGGGAAGGGCAAAAAGCTTCTTCTAACAATCAAGGAGAGAAAACTACAGTATCTGCGTCACGTCATGAGAGGTGACCGTTATGAGATCCTCCGCCTGATAATCGAGGGAAAGATCGAAGGAAGAAGGTCTGTCGGTCGAAGACAAAACTCATGGTTGAAAGATCTACGCAGATGGCTCGGACGGACATACATAGAAATTTTCAGAGCTACGGTTTCTCGCACAATAAAAGCCAATTGGATGGCCAACCTCCGTGCGGAGATGCATAGACACAGGAAACAGGTCCCTTTTAATATTCACATACTGTCTGCTTGATGTAAATAAACAAGCCGTTAAAGTTTTAATTTTGTAGCTTTATAACAATAATGCCTACTTACATGTTTACTTTAACTGCCTTTTGACTCTACATATAAGTTTTAGGTAGCCACAGATAGTTTTTAGGCTGCAGCTGAGCATCAGAGGTTCGTTTAATACCTCAGTTTTACTTAGGATATCTAAGACCTTTTATTTGAAGCATTATTGAATATTGATTAACGGTTGTAGGGTGATTTTAGGTACGTCTTGTATCAATTTAAGTATGTTTAAGCTTTGCTTTAAGTTCAGTCACTTAGTTGAGAACACTGACTTTTAAATAACTGTGCATAATAGTGTTGAATGCATTAATGCACTGAAAGCATGGTGTTAACCTGTCGTGTTCCCAAACGTAGGGGGAATTATAAAAATGGACCCAAAGTGGCCATGTGTTCATGTCCAAAAGAAACTCAATTGAGATAGCAGTGGGTAAATAAATTGAATTAAAAGGGAAAAATCATTTGTTACAACCAAGGATACTTGGATAAGTTTTGTTTTCTATTTTATAGACCACTCATAAACACTGTATTTTTAAGGCTGTGCCTAACATTACAGGCACAACATATGATATTAAATATTTGTGTTATTTTTCTATTTTTTTGCTTAAAAAATGTTTTTCAATACCTGCTATTAATCCAAACAAACCCAAACTAACCCCTAGGGTTATTTGATTGGATTCAATGACTGTCTTGACCGAGCTCTTGATCTAACGCAAGCAATTTTAGGTGTGTGAAATCCACTTTTGGCCAGATGAATATATGTTTTATAAATTTTGATCAATAGAGCAAATGGGTGCTGCTGTCAACAAAATTGTATGGCAAGACAAAACCAAATTCAACTTACATCTTGAAGTACCTACATGATGTTAATACTGTAGTGAAAGTTCTTATTGAAGCTGCTTATTTTCTAAATCAACATACTGAACAGGGTTCTGTAGAAGGCAACTGAAACATTGTAAGTGATATTTTAACATATTTAGAAACACTCTCTGTTTTTTTGTATACACGCCTAGCAAGAAAACTTGATACATACGTTCTTAATGCGATGAACAGAGTACGTTAAATACGGGACCTAATGTTAAAAAGAGACACAACGTATGTCATTCCTTGCGCTGCTTTCTCCTTCCAACAAGGCGTGGACACTCGGCTGAACGCCGAGTGTCCACGCCATCGGAGGGCAACGTTGCCAATTCTCAGCTCCCATTACTTTTAATTTAAATGGTATTATTAACTTCACGCATTGCTCCGACGCGCAACCGATCAAAACTAAGTCAACCTAACCAGACCAACCAATATCTTCATAGGCACTTAAGTCCCATTTAATAATATTTAATTTTTCTTCACGTGAATACAGTTTTAATTTCCAGCTAGTATTTCACGAACTATATGGAAATAATGCAGAATAAAATAACCTGCTTATCTTGTTTCCTGTTTCTATGCACTTACAGTCAATACAGAAGGTTCGTCGATCTGCGTCGGTAGTCTTCGTCGCCAACGAAGGTATCCCTTTGCGAGCTCGTTATCGCGTCCTTTGCGTTTGTTGGTAAATGGAAGGGAAGTAAGGGAAACCAGGGGAATTCAATATCTTTCGCTTTTTAACTTTAGGTCTCGTATTTAACGTACTGTGTTGATCGCATTAAAATCGTATGTGTAAAGTGTTCTTGCCAAACGTGTATACAATAATTATCACAAGGGCAAGGGCCAAAAATTTTATGACTCATCAGTACAAAGTTAACCATTTCAAAAAAAAAATTGAAAACGTCGCGTCCAGCCAAATAGGTGTTTTTTTTATCTCTGTTTGTTATTGGTATCAAAAAAACATATGTTGCTAAAACTAAGCAAAAAAGCGACAGAAACCTAGTGATGCATGGCCTTTTCTATTGCACAGGCTCAAACTGAAAAGAATAGGTAAGGTTTTCAAAATTCAGTTTTCCTAAAAATTTAAAGTTTATTTTTTAAACAAAATAGAAACAACTGGTTCAAAACACAAAATGCCTCAAACTTTTTCACATTATATCATGTTATTTGGAGAGCCTTTTAAAAATACTACTGTTCCTTTTTGTGATGGACCATACCCATCCCACACGATCTTCAGTTCTTATTTTGGTAAATGGGATGTGCCTTAGAACTATTAAAAATATTTTAGTTATGTAGTTTTTGAACTCAAAAGGTTACAAAAGTCCTTTACATATAAATAAATAAGTTTTCCATTGTCGGAGCGTTCTCCCTACTCGCGTCGCCATCTTAGATTTATATATCAAACCTTCTAGTTCAGAGGGTGTGGCTCAGATGGTCGAGCGCGTTTACTCTATTTACTATATTGTCCGGATTTCGATTAGGTAGTAGATTCCACAGTCATGGCACTTTTATGACATAACGATTAATCTAAATCATTAAAACAAAGTTGAAAATAAGGCAGCAAAAGCGGTGTTTCGGGTTGATTGTTCTTTCTCACGCAACCGGATGTACGGACTTATCATATATTATTATGCATTCTGACGTTATTAGCTAAAAATGTTAATTTTTGCAATAATAATATTTATAATTAGTACTGAACATAAACTGTAAAATAGTAAATTCAAAAATACTGCAAAGCCCTTTTACAATTTTTTTAAAAAGAATGAAATTGAGCATAAAGGAATCGCTAATGTTTACATCGATGTATTAAAGCTGAAATTTATCGAAGCAATGCGGTATGCGTTTTATTCTCGACACTCGGCACATAATACCATTTCAAACAAGAATCTTTAATTAATCTGCCAACAACAAAGCAATGCGCTATTTGGAAACCGAGACGAGACTGTTTACCAAACTACTTGGCTTAGCAATCCATTGTTGGCTTTACATTTACTTTGGAACAACCTCATAAATATAATTATTACCTCACGAGATCCCCTTATCCCCTGTTTGAACATGGTTCTGCCATTTAATCTGCTACTATTACAGCTTAAAGTCAATTTTATACCCTCTAAAACTATTATGGAAGCTCGCTGCACTTTTGTAGTTTGATAGTTAACTGAGACCAGTAAATTTTATATTATAATGGATTGCATAATATTGAGAGGAACTTCATTGTTAAGGCAATAAATGTTAATGCTAAACAGTTGGTATTAAATTTTTTTATACTGATGCACCTTGGTAATAAAATATGCATTAATGACAAGATCGAAAACTGATCTTTTAAATATTTTCAAAATTGATTTTTGTTTCATAATCTATCCTAAACTATGAATATATACATATAGGGAGTTATAAAGCCTAATTTTGGGTGGTACCAACGGTTTTGAGAAACACTTTTGTTTGGTTGGAAAGCTTACTACCTATAAAATAATAAATCTAGTAATGGAGTCGGTAGTAGAATTAGAAAAATCTGTCATCAATCACGCATTAATAAGAAACTAATGAAACTTCATCTTATTTTAAAAGGCAACTCTTGTCCAGAATGGTTTCTACACATATTCTTATTCAATTCTATTAATATAGGTACAAAATTGCAACATACAATTTGAAGGAATGGAATCTTCAGAACATTCACTATCCTTTCAAAATAACAACAGTCAGAACAATTTAGCTATTTCCCCAGATATTTCTGCTTTCCTTACCGTAAATGAACCAAAATATAATTTTTCAATCCTTATATTAAGGAACTAACAAACAAAATTGAAAAAATATTTACTAAGACAATTAATTTGTGGAAAGTATATAATGGAAATTGGCAACGCTTTCTCTAAGCTGAAAAAATAACGTGCCCTACCGCAGCCTTAGAAGTACTGCTGAACATGCCTCCTCTTCATATCAGTGTGAAGAGGGAGGCGGTTATCAGTGCTGACAGGCTATTCCAAATAGGCAAATTCAAGCCTGGAGATTTCACTAGTCACCTGCGCATCTTTAAAGAAATAGAACTGGAAAATGTCAGCAAACCAAGCGACCAAATGAGGGCCATGTTGGACCTAGATGTCCCATTCGCAGTAGTTATTGATGACCGCCAATCATGGGAGAGTAAAAATCTACCTCAGGCCGATAACGCATCGCTGTGGTACACAGATGGTACAAAACTAGCGAAAGGAGCATGATTGGACATTTCAGGTTCAAACTGTAAGCTTTCCAAATCGCTAGGCAAATATATAACCATCTTCTAAGCGGAAGTGCTTGCCATAAATATATGTGCAGAAGAGTGCCTCACACACGGACTTCACAGAAGGCACATCTACATATTTTTAGACAGCCAGGCGGCTCTAAAAGCTTTCAAGTGCGTGTCAAAGCTTGTCTGGGAATGTAAGCAAACTCTAAAACAACTTACTACATGCAACACGCAACCAGATAACATTAATGCGGGCTCCTGACCATAGAGGCATAGAGGGCAACGAAAAAGAACACTACCTTGCGAAAGAAGGAGGTGGAACCCTAGTTTATGGTCTGGAGCCCTACTGGAGCCTTATGAAGAACCACATCACCGAAGAACTAAGCAAATTGGAAAAAGATCTACTGTCGTCCTACTGGAGAAACACTCCTGGACTAAGACAGGTGAAAAGGTTTATCACCATCTCTGCGAAAAGAGCAGAACAGTTCTTAGACATGAACAGAGCAGATATTATAACTGTCGCTGGACTGCTCACTGGACACTGCCCGGTAAAATACCACCTAAAAGCAATAGGCAAAGCAGAAGACGACCAATGTAGATGTTGCAATAATGTAAATGAAACCGCAGAACATCCACTCTGCCAATGTCCAACCCAACTCTGCAAAAGACTCAAGTACCCTGAAGGAGTACAGCTATCACCTCAAGAAGTGCGTCAACTACCGATTCCTTCCAAGAAAATAGCTTTGTTTGGAAGAAGCCTATGTCTCTTGGACACAAATTGAGTTGTAGAATAATGCACAAAATATCTTTAAAGGTAGCAGAGCCGGGCGGCTGAAACTAGCCGAAACGACTCCCTAGCAAACTACAATCTACAAGCTGAAAAAATAGAGAGTGGAGTTATTGCAAAAAAATAGAGAATTTTGGGACTACAATAGTGTTTTAATTGCAGCCTGGGATCCCTTTCCATCACTTACGATTATTTTCTAATTGTTTCTGCTAAATCTGTTTCTAATTCAGTTCTGAAACAATATATCAAAATTTTGCTAGGATTTCGTGCCAAATCTCATTAATTTTGGTATGGCTGAAAAACAATTTCAGTACGCTTTCTAGGGATGTGTAAGAAGTAGGATAGTGCAATTTCAGAATTTAAAGTGGTTGGGGGTAGCGCTTCAGAGGTGGGTGAAGGTGGCCCGCAAAATATTTCATGTTATTTCCCCGAATTTTATAAATATATTTTTTGGTTTTTTGATATCTTCTCTATTTTAGAAAATATAGACATTATAAGTTTTCAAAGTGTCAGCCTGTATAATTTCAAATATCGAACATCAGAAAATCGAGGCACCAAAACGAGTAATTCAGGAATTGATCCGAAGGTCTCTTTAGACAAGCTCTAAAATATAACAGATTTAATCCCCCAATTTGAGCGGCGTTACGCTGCTAAATGTTCGACAATTCAAAGTTAAAATCGATTTTGTACCTCTCAACCTTTGCCAGGGAAATAAACGTAAATTTATTTTCATGCCTCCAGGATTAATAGATGAACGAGTTCCGAATTTGCCCCACGGAATTTCGTTAAATAGGAAGTCAAATTGTTTACAAAATAAACGCAAAATATGTAGAGTGAACTCAGAATTCCGATTTTCTTGCTGGCTTCTTAGGTAAGCCATTTACAACTAAATTGATTTTATTTGGATTATTTTCGTAAAAGCAGCTCAGATTTATCTGAAATATACTAGAAAATCGTAAAGAGAAATTCAAAATACTGCAAACGAAATTCTTAATCAGACGTCGTCGAAAGTCGCTCGAGTGCAACCTGTTCCAAAAAAAGGCAAGGAACCACGCCCTCAAACTGCCTTGCCAATTGCCTCGTTTCCAATAATCTCAAGAGTCATGGAACGTGCAGTCAATCAGCAACTACTTCCGTACCTCGAGACCAACAAAATAATTACCGATGACCAATACGGCTTTAGCAAACAGAGATCAACAGGAGATATATTGGCCTATGTCACTCATACATGGAGTAGTGTAATTGAGAACTACGGAGAAACTCGAGCGATTGCGTTGGATATTTCGAAGGCATTTGACAGAGTTTGGCATGACGGATTGCTCAATAAACTTACGCCGTTCGGACTGCCAGCGACTCTCTGTAGCTGGCTTGCCAGTTTCCTTAAGAACTGGTCTCTGCACGTTGCAGTTGATGGACACATCTCAGACACATTCACCATTAATACGGGAGTGCCTCAGGGCACAATACTTTCACCAACTCTGTTCTTCATCTATATTAATGACCTGCTGACCGAAACCAATAATGCTGTTTACAGTTTTGCAGATGACAGTACCCTTGTCTTCCAATTTAGATCAGAAAACTCTTTACCAGCGACTGAGACTTATCACCGCAGACAGGAGCAGATTACAACAATTAATCAGGATCTGGAGAGAGTTCGAACCTGGGACGACAAGAATTTAGTCCAGTTCAATACAGCAAAAACCCAAGTAGCTACGTTGACCAAGAAAGCCAATACGGCGGGTCCTGACGATATTATGGCAAGATCGACCATTTCTTCATCCTCGTCAATCGGACTACTGGGTGTCTCGGTCAACAGCAATATGTCCTGGCATGACCGCGTTGCTAGCATCGCAAAATCAGTCTCGCCGAAGCTTGGTGCGCTATTTCGCAACAAAAACTGTATACACCGCACACACACCGCTCGTCGAGTGCCATTGGATCTCCCTTTAGTGTGTGAGCCACTGCCATTTAAAAGGGAGTAAATTATTAAGCTTACCAAGATGTTCTCGAGAATTGTGGTGTATAATTTTTTTTTTCAAATTGCTTGGCTTTTGTTGCCTGTAATTTTTATGAAAATTTGTTTTCGCGTAATTATTATTGTTTGGGTCCTTTGAAATGTGTTATTGGTCTCCTTAAAATCGAGTACTAGTTAGAATGCAATATTTGCTCCCTCTACACGAGGTCTATGAATTTGGAAAGAGAAGTAATAAAAGAGGTAAAGGCCGCCCAAAGGGTAATATACTAAAGGTGGGCCTTTAGTTTGGATTATAATCCGTATGGTACGTACATTATCAGTTTATTTTCTCACAAAAAACGTTGGATAATAAAGATGTCTTCCCCAAAACATCAAAAAATAACGCCTTTAATCATAAATGAAAAGATCAGATGAGGAATGTGTTGAATTATGTCAGAAGTGATGGAAACCTTAGCTTAAGCTTCGACAATAGTGTTCCAAAGTGTAGTCAAAGGTTATGTGTATGTCATGGAAATTGGAGAAAGAAAAGGAATATTTCCTGCAAAATTAATTTATTTCATAACAAAGCTCTTCGACGGTTAGACCATCATTAGTGTTGTCTTGGCGAAGACAGGTGTAACTTCTTCCTCCAGGCAGTTGTTGAGAAATTCAAGTTTCAAATTCTAATTCAAAACATGCTTTATTGTTCAATGAATTAAAGAATCTCACTGACAAAACAAACAAACGGCAGAGAATATAAACCATAAACTAATCTAAAAAAAAACACAAGTTAAAGAAAAGACAATACAATTGCAATACAATATTCAATACACAAAGTCAATAGGTCAATAGAATTGGTTAAAAATCCAGGTTATAATAAAATAAACAAAAAATAAACGGTCAATACCAAACAACTGCTTTATCACGCCAAGAATGGACTAACCCCGACCCAGAGCTCTCCATCCATCCTGGAAGTACTCCTGCATGCAACAGTAAGCTCTAGCCAATAAAATAGTGTTGACTTTCCTAAATTTCTTAAAACACGTCAAAGTTTTTATGTCTTCGGGTAAATGATTGAATGCTTTTTTTTGCCATGATATATACAAAAAAGTTCTTTATTTGGGTAGATGTAGGTATTGGCAAAGGAACATGAGTGTGTTGTTTTGTGTTGTGGGAAGTTTCATTTGTATACCGTGTGAAATTTTTGTATACAAAGCAAACACTCCAGTAAAAATAGAGAGGCCAAAGTCGAGATCCTGCGCTCCAGAAAGAATGGCCTACATCAATCCCTATTCCCAAGCCCATACATAAATCTTAAAGCTCTCTTCTGAAGAGCAAACGCAGAGTTGAATAAATACTGAGAACAACTACCCCAAAATGGAATCGCATATCTGAGATGAGGCTCTATGAGGGAGAAAAAGCCATTCTCAAGGTGGTGGGGTCCAGGTGTTGAGAAAGAATTCTGAGAACATAACACTCAGATGAAATGTTTTTCGATAACCCAAAAATATGACGATGAAACTTCAATCTATCATCAATCTACAGTCCCAAAAACTTAGTACGATAATGATTTAGAACTATATTACTTAAAACACACTTAAAAGATAGGATATTAGTTTTTAAATGTTAAGACAGTTTGTTGGAGTCACACCACCCCTTTACCTGAGCCCAATCAGTATTAATCAAATTGGCAGCATGAGCATCCCACAGGATTGATGTGTCACCAGTAAAGAGTGTCACTTAGCCAGTCATCTTCAAAGTACCAAGGTTATTAATGTAAATCAGAAATAGAACTGGCCCAAGCACTGACCCCTGTGGCACACCACTCACAATTGATAAGTGTTCTGATATCTTATTATTTAAGAATACTGCTTGTGAACGATCAGACAACTAAGACCCAACCCACCTGAGAGAATTCCATCCAAAATCATACCAGTTGAGTTTATTCAATAGTATTCCGCGATCTACACAGTCAAACGCTTTTGCGAGATTACAGAAATCATATCAAATCATATGTCGATTTTAAGGACCTTTCTAACTTCAGTGACAACCTTTTGTGTCTGTCAGCCGGGTATTCCTTTCCTTTCTTCAATTTCCACGACGTACGCACAGTCTTTGACTACTCATAAGTTCCATGCAGGATGGCAAACACGTCTGATAAATGGAGAAGGTTGTCATTGACGAGAGAGCCCTTCAAAATTGACATATGATTGTAATGATATACTTTAGTTGTGCGCTAATTTGTAATGAGAGTTAATTTATTTAATTAAGTATGGCATTGTGCGCCATTTTGTATGCATGAGACTCGTTTTTATTTTCCTTAGGGCGTCGGTCAACGTTCTCTTATTAGCAGAGATTCTTTGTATATCGTGAGCGCCAGAGTTCCTAGAGACAACGCGAACTATATATATAATGAACACTTAAATATAAATAAATATAAAGATAAGAATATCAGAAATTTGCCCTTGTAATTCGCAATGTCTCACAGACCTCTATCTTGCGATAAATTAAAGTAATAAATTTAGAAAACAATATATTAATTACCCAATTAAATTACAAATACCATTGATGAAATCTGAATAATTGAAATCTATATAATCAAATGGCAAATATAATTTATGAAATTATTTGAAATAGAGTTTATGAATAAATTTACTTAGTAATGAGAATTAAAATTAATTGTGACAGATTAAAAAAAGGAATGAATAAAGCGTTATTATTGGTCTTTACAATATGTTTATCTTCTGATTGGCTAATACTTAGCTTGTCCAACTATTCTGTAACCATGCGATCGTATTGGGACCTCTACTGGAACCGCTTCTGCCTGTTCCCAAGTTAATGTCTCTTGGTCTTATCGAGGACTTCTTAGGTTCCCTCAGAACACGTGCAGATCAAGTGGACGAACACCTGCTACTTGCCAAGCACGATATTTTCTTCCAGCCAATGTTGAATACATGCAAGAGAAAATTATCTAGTCTTAGACCAATGTATATCCCTAATTAAAATATATTCAGGGAAACATCATGCGAACATCAGTGACACTGTGAAATACATGAGGAAACAATCAACAAATTTAAAATTTACTGGTTAAAGCAGATATAATCAGAAACTTAAATTACAATTTTAAGTTGAGCAAAATTATAAATAACTACTGTTACTCAAGATATCCTTTTCTTTACTTTAAGATATGAAATTCATAAGAAATAATGACTGAAATTTAAAATTTAAAAGAAAATTGTGGAATTACGTTCCAATTCAGTGACTCTCGGTAAATCTAAATGAAAGATAACTTGAATTTGATAATAAATAGAAAAATAGAGGTACACCCTCTAATAACGAGTCTTATAACTCAAAATAGGTAATTGCTATTACTTTTTTTTTATTTCGGCCCTTGGCACATAAACGATAATTGAGCGTAATTACGCCTCAATTAATTAAAGATAAAGATAAGATAATCACTATCTCACATCGAGATAGAAATTTAGATAAAGATTAAAAAAAAACAGATAACTTTACATATGTGAGATTAACCTCTCATAAATGCAAAGAAAGTAGGTACATCAGTGTTAAGACGAGACAGGGCGAGTGCTAATAATTATATGCTTGATGTAACAAATAATATGAAAATTTAATTAAATAAGCATGAAAAGAAAAAAAAATATTAAAATCAGCAATACTATAAGGGAAAATTCGGAGAAATTCTACTGAGTATTCAATTTACTACCTTTGCAGGAATATATAGAATTTAGTCCGAGAATTCCCCAAATAATACTGTTCAATTTGAATGGAAATACGTAAAATAATGTGTGTGACCGCTAAACGATGAAATAATTACGTTCTCCGTAAATCTGGACTAAGCCTCTTTCAAATTATATGAATTTGACTAATGAGAGACGCAATTATTCACCAATAAATCGGTATCCTTACCCAACGGTCACGACAATAATTAAGATTATTGAAGATGTAAGCTAAATAAAAATGTAATATAAGAATGCTAAATTGTTGTTTAAGTCGAATAAGACTAAACGAATCATGAACAAATATTAATTATGTATTTAAAAATGAAAGAATTAGTTAAATATAGTGCAAGATGAATAAAATACTTCAAGATTAAAAACTAGCACCTACCAAACCAACCAAACGTCTGGACACAAGATCCTCGACCTCGCTTTCAAAATTTAAGAGGTTCAACAAATTCTGCTTGCCGTTGTATTATTGGCTAATTTATATCATGTGATTACTACTATAGATCACGCAACGTCGAGTTATAGAAATGCCCAATATTAAATATAGCAATCTATCGTAAATTAAATTTATGAATTGTAGATATAAAATAGCGTACTGCGCTTTGTAAAACAACCAACCACACGAAATAAACCCATTCACGAATAGATCTCACTATTAAATACAGTAATCTGCAGTGAAATAAATCCACAAATTGTAGGTATAAAACAGTGTACTAGTAATACTAACATCGTTATTTGCACGAAATAAACCCATTCGTGAATAGATGTCACTAGCAACTGAAATCCCAAATATCGAAAATCATTCGTAATTGAACTGAATTTTTTGTGTAGAGGAACAATCATATATTCCGTTACATTATGACACTGATGATGGCCTAACAGCCGAAAGCGCTTTGTTGTCAAATAAATTAGTTTTGCAGAAAATATTTCTATCCTTTCTTCAATTTCAAAAGTGTTCCCTATTTATCTGAGCTGGAAAAGCAGCTATCTCTCAAAATTGGAAGGAAGAAAGGACAGAAGGAATTACTGGGTCAACGCCAAAAGCAGGTAAATTAAAACTAAAGCTGACAGAAGATGTAAAGAATTCCTTGCGAAGAATCATTCAGAGGTTTTCATTGAAAAGAAAATCCCAACTTTGGACTTAATTCTACCAATGGGCCAAATTGTAAAACCACAGATGATGCCCTGTCAGATTCTGGCGGATATGTCTGAAATGTCGGATATAGATGTGTTTAAGATTGGCCATCATATTGTTTTGTATGTATATTATGAATTCATATTTCGACATTAATTTTAATAAATATTTTAGAAATAAATATCTTATTGCTGAAGCAAAATAATTTGATTATTATTGCTCTCTTTCTAGATAATCATCTGGTATTAATGGGCGCCGTTCTGTCGTCGTATCATAATGTCTCGATTTTGTATAATACTAGTTTTGCATTTGTAATCAATACGCCACTGCTTGGTCATTCTCAAGCTTTTTAAGGCATCAAATGTCATAATTAAATTTTAATGAAACAATCTTTGTATATCATGCAAATTTTAATCCAAAGGGACTTCTGTAAAGAGCGTAACAGAGCGCTTTCGGACGTAGCCATCATCAGTGTTACCTGAAAGTAAGTAAAAGAACCCCTTGTCAGTGGAGAGTCAAAGAATGTTGTTGAGTTGAGACAATGGTTATTTTTGGTAAAAAAATTTTATGAGATGAATACGGTTGCGCTCAGTTATAAATTTGTTGGGATTGAAAAGAATTTATTACAAAAAAGGGGGGTTAGCTAAAGTTATTAATTTAGAATGATGATTTTTGTGTCATTTTTGTACGTAAAAAAAGAAAATGGTGGACTTCTTTTACTTACTTGTCAGTAGACAAAGGACATATCCATCGATCAAACACACAACAAAAATCGACAATGGTCACAATCGATTTTTGTTGTGTGTTTGATCTATGGATATGTCCTTTGTCGACTGACAACTAAGTAAAAGAAGTCGACCATTTTCTTTTTTACATACAAAATTGACACAAAAATCAACATTCTTAATTAATAACTTTAGCTAACCCCCCTTTTTTGTAATAATTTTTTTTTTAATCCCAACAAATTTATAACTGAGCGCAACAGTATTCTTCTCATAAATTTTTTTTACCAAAAATAACCATTGTCTCAACTCAACATTATTTGACTCTCCACTGGCAATGGGTTCTTTTACTTACTTTCAGGTAACACTGATGATGGCTACGGCCGAAAGCGCTCTGTTACGCTCTTTATTTGCATGATATACAAAGATTGTTTCATTACTATGTTTCGTACATGCACACAGCCTTTACTCTTCATTTCATAATTACATTTTTCCATAAATGTTAGCCCAAACTAATATTACCCTTAAGAATAACTGTCTTGCACTTGTTTGCGTAAAATCTACTGTGCGGTACCGAGAGTCGTACCATTGTTTATACAGTAAGACAATAGTCATACTATCGCGTGAGGTTAATGTGCATAATTTTAGATGATTCATTACTTTGCTTTCCAAAGGGATTGACTTATGACGTTAAAATTATTGTGCTAGCTATCGATTATAGCAGAAAGGCTGTGAAATCAACATTAACTGATTATCCTCACACCGAACTTCTAGGCTAACATAAATATCGACGGCTATATAGCGAATCTATCCTTCTCTTCGAACAAAAAAATCTATACTAAATCTTGCTCGAATAGGGATATGAAATCTATAATATTTGTCCTAAACTTTACCAGAGAAATACACCGGAATTGTGTTTTTATGCTTTCGGGTCAAATGGATGGGCGTTCAAAATATAAGGCGTTACGGTTGAGAAATAAAGCCGTAAAATAAAAGTAGATGTACCCATAAATATATAAAATATTATATTGAAGTTTGAAATAGAGACACAAGGAAACTGATGGTTTTATGTTATATCAGGAAAGATGGTTTAAACTTATCTTTTAAAGGATTATGTTGATGTTTAGTAGTTGGAAAATATCCATATGCTTTTACTGGGTCCTCTAGTGGTAGAATACATTATATAAATGATTTGGTTTTTTTATCAGGAGGGTGTAAAATATCAGTAGAATGACAATATTGCTTCAATTTTATTTCAATTGTCCTTGAAAGGTTAATTTTTAAATATGGCACATATGGAGTATCAAACAATGTTATAGTTAATTCTTAAACTGATTTATTTTTTTATAGGAATCCGAATGAACAGCCGGAAGGTGACCATGCCAGACAAGACAGGGCAAGATTTAAAAATGTAGAATGGACAGCCTATGAAGCTGTGCACAAAAAATATTTAAATTTAGGTAGGTACAATATTATTTATGGTAAACTTATAATGAACCTAAAGACGTCACAATAATTACACCTCTTCCTATACCAAAGACCAATTAGTTCCTTAATTATTAATTCAAAAAATGACGGTACGGCGTTTAGTAAATTAAAGATAAATTTTACACACATTCTTCTATTAAAAACTTCTGTCAAGAATTCTCTTAAACTCGCTATTATGAGATTTCTTCAAATATTAATAAAGTTTCAAAATAAAGGCCTACATGGCTTGGTATGGTCACCATATATTGGTGGTCATATTACATTAGGCTAAAATCCAGTGATTTACATTCGTTTGTGTTTCTTGAACCATCTGTTTTGATCATATCAATTTAATTTACTGTCCTTCGGAAAAAGTAAAGGGGATCACCCATGTGCTTGACTTAAATAGATATAAATATGTATGAGGTATGATCTCCCATTTTGTTTTGAAAATGTGTCTGTAAACATCGTTATTTTCGCTTGAGATTTGCACTTAATTCTATTCAGCAAGACATGGGGCATGAAACCAAAAATGGTGGATCCACCAAACAATAATAAAGGCCACGGTCACCTATGCCTTGCTGGTATGGTTGCCAAAAATCCAGCTCGGACTCAATTTAATAAAGTGCAAGATAACAGGGGCAATGTCAACGTGCCCTACCGCAGGCTTAGAGGTAGTACTGAACATGCCTCCTCTTCATCTCAGTGTGAAGTGGGAGGCGATTATCAGTACACATAGGCTATTCCAAATAGGCAAATTCATGCCTGGAGATTTGACTGGTCACCTGCGCATCTTTGAATAAAGAAAACTGGAAAATGCCAGCAAACCAAATGACGGGCACCTTGGATCTAGATATACCATTCGCAGTGGTTATTGATGACCGCTAACCATGGAAGAGAAAAAACTACCTCAGGCCGATAACGCATCGCTTTATGGTTCAAAACTAGCGAAAGGGGCAGGATTGGGCATTTCAGGTCCAAACGGTAAGCTTTCCAAACCGCCGAAATATATAACCATGTTCTAAGCGGAAGTGCTTGCCATAAATATATGTGTAGAAGAGTGTCCCACACAAGGACTTCACAGAAAGCACATCTACATGGTCTCAGACAGGCAGGCGGCTCTTATCACAGGCCGATATTTTGCGATTCTATTTTAAGCGAAAATAGCATTAAAACTCGCAGCCGCTGTTTAGCGTTTCAAGCGCAAATGTATTTGTTAGCGAAACACCCTCGTAGTTTCGCCCAGTCTCGCGCCGCATCGTTCGACGTTACTTTAGTCCGATGGTGAAAAATAAAATTTGCGTCGCTAGACAAACCTCAATTTTGGACTGTTTGTGGCGTATCCGGTTCCGGATAGCGTCATTGTCGAGAATCTTCGACGTCGCCGTCGCCCGCAAATGTTAGGACTTATTGATTTTGGCGTACTGAATTTTGGTTGGTTATCAATTTTTGATTGTGATGCCTAATTGTGGTCAGTCATAATTTTCGTAGTGGGGGTTGAAAGGTTATTTCACGTTGGATTGGCGATTTTGGTTTCTGCGTCACTTTTAAGTCAACCTGTCGTCAAATTGGCAGATTTGGGTGCCGGCTGGAAATTTGGATTTTACATTTTGAGGGATTCTCCAGTCGGGCCTTTGTTTCAAGTTTCGAACTATATCTGAGTCTTATCTTTTGCTTAGTGTTCGGTGTCTGAAACTGCCCTTTGGGGGATTTAAATGCTAATTTGGACAGGTGAGTGTTTCTACGTTTTTTTTACAACTTTTTTTTCGGTGAATGCCACCATTTTGTGAAGCTATGTGGATGGATTTTAATTCCACTTTAATCTCTCTTACAGAGGCCTGCTTGTCCATCCTTGCGGCCTGGTGATTCCGACGTGAGCTGCCAAGACCCTTACAGGTAATTTACCCTTGATTTTTCTTTTCTCTAGATATTTTATTTTTTTTATTGTTGCTCTGAGTTTGGAGTATTTTTTCATGATTATGAGTTATATGTGGAACCTTGAATATATTGATGTTTCACAGGGTTCTACCGACGGGTCTGCCGACGCGATGGGTTTTTTTCTCTTGGCTACGCCTAACTTAGAGTCAAGTTTCCTGCTGGGTTTTTCTTAACTCGGCTATCTTCAACTACTAGAGTCCTTCCTTCCTTCCTCCTTCAGTTGAGAAAGTAGCTGATTTCTACATGCAGTTCTTCGTGTTTCGTGAATGAACAATTTCTTCTGGAGGAGCTGTCTTCGAACTGTGAGAAATCTAGTTTTTTTTAGTTAATTGCTTGTTAGTGTATACCTGGCTAATTAGCCTTCGAACCATTATTTTTTCCTCTACCCGACAAACATAATTTTAATCTTTTTTATTAAGCAAAGTATATTTTTTCGAGGAGGTCAAACCTTTTGTTTGCCTCGTTTTTTTTAACCTAAATAGCGTTTAACCTAGAACAAGTCTGATTTTGGCCTGAACTCAATATATCTGGTCAATTTTGTTTAAGCTACATCAAGTCTAGATTTCTTTTATTGAACTTTGAATTACCTGATTTCAATAACGTTGTAGGTTGTATTTTTTTCAACGGTCATTAATTTTAGTTACCTTTAATTAGAGTGCTACTATATTAATATTGCAGACCTACATATATATAAATAGTTAGTAGTGTAACTTCTTGTAAACAAATCATGATTTGAGTTTTAGTGACCTTAAGTGATTATTTATTTGCGTTACTTGAATCTTTCTTATAATAGGTAATTATTTGATGTTTGGGCAAGTTATATATACTTTTTTAAACCATTATTTCCGAAAACACGTTTTTCTTTAGCTATATGTCAACAACAGTTTGACTCAGACTTTTAAATTCTCAGGACAGTAAATATTTTGCTTAGACAAATGATTTGTTTATTTTCGGGAAGTAACCAAGTAAAGTTAATAGCTTTCTCTTTTTTAGAGTCGGTATTGTCAGTCATAAGCCGAGAGTACCTGGGTATCACGATTACTAGCATTATCTCTTACAATTTACTTGACATTTCAACTCATTAGTGTTTTTTTCATCTTTATAATCAACCATTTCTTTTTTTGGTAATAATACGGTTTATTGTTTGCCTATCTACCTGTTTTATTTACTTAGCTTTTAGTATCCGTGTTCCAAAGGGAAGTAATAAGAAGTAAGTACACATGATTTATATTATTTGTGCTCAATAATTGAAACGTTCTGGATTTACTGATTTTACCTTTATTGTTATCCTTTATTACTGACTTTGGTTTTTGATTAATATTTGAGTATTTGCTTTATTTTTCTATTGTTAATACTGATAAATTTCGGGTATTCAAAAAATTATTTAATTTCTAATTTATTTTTGTTATCTTTTTATTTTGTCGTGAAACTTAAGCTAATACTTTGGGGTATTTCTTGCTTATGTCGTCTGCAAGTTCGTGGCGATGGCGCCTTAAATAGATAAACCCACCCCTACTCTCTGACATTTGAGCTAGCGCCTAATTTGTTCGCTTAGACGACAACTCGGTCTAGCCTACGTATTGATACACGTAAATTCCTTTAGTTTCAATTTTAAATTCACAAATTTTATCTTTTTCTTTTAATTTGAAATTATTCACTCTCAGTTCCTTCTAAGCTGAAGTGAAGGTTTTGCACCTATTAGAGGATGAAGAAAAAACGTTACACTCTAAAAGTTCTAAAAGCTTTCAAGTGTGTGTCAAAGCTAGTCTGAGAATGCAAGCAACACTAAAACAATTAGCAACACACAACCAGTTAATTTAAATGTGGGTTCCTGGCCATAGAGGCATAGAGGGCAAAGAAAAAGTAGACTACCTTTCGAAGGAATGAGCTGAAACATGGTGCAGAGCTCTACTGTGGCCTCATGAAGATCCACACAACCGAAGAACTAAACAAATGGGAAAAATACCAGATGTCGTCCTGCTGGAGAAGCTCTCCAGGACTGACACAGGCGAAAAGGTTTATCACCATCTCTGCGAAAAGAGCAAAACAGCTCTTAGATATGAACAGAGCAGATATTAGAACTGCCGCCGGACTGCTCGCTGGATACTGCCCGTTAAAATATCACCTAAGAACAAAAGGCAAAGCAGAAGACGACCAATGCAAATTTTGCAATAATGCAACTGAAACTGCAGAACATCTACTCTGCCAATGTCCAACCCAACTCTGCAAAAGGCTCAAGTACCTTCAAGAGGTGAGTCAATTACCTCCCAAGAAACTAGCTTCGTTTGGAAGAAGCATACGTCTCTTCGACACAAATATTAAGGTGTAGAGTTATGCACAAAATATCTGTAAAGGTAGCAGTGCCGGGCGGCTCAGACTAGCCGAAACAACTCCGTAGCAATCTACAATCTACTTCATTCTATAATATACATACCTTGTATGGGTGTACTGGACTTTAATTCCTGTGCTATCTATGTCTTTTTCTTGGAACAACTAGACCTTATTGACTAAATTTCTAGACGGCCTGTAATTGCTTTCCATGGTTTACATGTTCTCGAGATCATTTCGATTTTCAAACTTATCCCCTGTTAGTTTATTACAGGTTTATTAATATTTTAATAATTAATTGATTTTTTTGCGTGGCTATAACATTTTGAGGATCGAATTTATATCCTCTTTTAACATTTTGTCCTGCACTCTTCGGAGAAAACGTGTTTTAGCGATGCCATTGGTCGATTAACTAGGGATGTGTGCTACAAGCCACGATGTTTTCGATCTGTGTTTTTTAAAATATCTGTTAGTTTTGTACTAACAGTACGGTCTAGAGTATGTCCGCTAGTACCATAGTCTAAAGCAGTGAAGTCGGGAAAATCAGAAAACATTGCAAAACATTCAGTGGTTTTGATCTCGGATTGGCGATAAGCTCGAGGAACAGGTTATATGGGTAATTTGAATCAAATTTTTAGTAATGTGTCGAATGTGGAAAAGTAAAATATTATTTATAATCGAAATGTGGCATGAAGCTCGTTGGAAGAGAATATTTGGTGTAGTTTTCACTTAGCCTGTTTTATATCTTTTCTATCTAGAAAAATCGACTAGCAGTGTGGTGTCGCATTGGAAAAGTGTTTTTGAAGTGCCTTTGTAGTGATCTCTTTCTAGGCCCATTTTTTTGTCATAGTGGTAATCTTGTGTTATTCTTAAGTGCGTTCTCGTTTGAAGCCTAGATCATTAGCGTAAAATATATTGTAGCTATATATTAGATCAAAAGAAGTGACCCTGACGTTCTACATCTTATTCAGTTTTCCATCTTCGTCAACCCATAAAATCCTCACCTTTCATATTATAATTATTGTTTGGAATTAATCGTTCCTTCTGGTCGTCCAAATTTTATTTTTAGTACATTTATATCCAATATTTTAATAAATATTTTAGATTTTTGATTTTGCGTTGGCAGGTCATAAGTCACCTATGTTGCTGGAATATAGAGGATTTTAAATCGGAATATCAAGTGCTAAAGCTATAAGTTTCTCCGCAGGTTTAAATGGACATATATGGTTGTTGTTCCGCGAATGTGCTGTTAATCAGATAGCAGGTTTCAGAGTGATATGGGCAAGGAGTTTTCAACTAATATATTTATAGGTCTTTTGCTTTAAGCAATTAGATTTGTGGTCCAGTATACAGTTTATCTGCGTAGAGTTAATTTGGAACAAAAAATTATTCGCATTTGAAATTTGTAATTGATTGTATTGCCGATTATTGAAAGCAACTAAAACACTAATATACAATATACAAAATTGTAACTTTGTTCTGCACCATCTTAATTGAAAATGTTTCTAGATACTGATGCTCATATGCGTGTAATAAATGTCCTCCATTTCTCAAAATATCTACAAAAATGCCCAAATTCAGAACTTTGGGCTTCCATATATATACAGGCCTGGCATGAAAAAATCAAATGTGGCTTTAAATACCTAACTGTGCTAACTATGTTAGTTTTGGACTGATTAATATTAGATATTACAGGTACGGTATAGAGTATGTCTACTAGTATCATAGTCCAAAGCAATGAAGTCGGAAAAATCAGAAATTATTGCAAAACGTGAGTGGTTTAGATCTCGTATGTCATCATAGTTCGAGAAACAGGTTATGTGGGTAAAATGAATCAAATTTTTAGTAAGCTGGCGAATGTGCTGTCGAGAAGCCTTGGTACGTATTATTCAGTACCGGAGCTAATTGGAAAGCACGTTTTTTGTGTAATTATGCAAAATAATTTAGGGCCCATTATTTTTGTAGTTAAGGCATTTTTTAAAATTAAATAGAATTTAAGCTATTGTTTCAAATATTGATAGGAAAATATTGTTTATCGAAATGTGGCATGAAGCTCGTAGGGGAATGGCTAATTTAAGTTTTGGAATCTATATCTGGAATATCTGGGGGAGTCTTCCATCTAAAAATATCGACTAGTAGAGCGGTGTAACACTGGAAAGTGTTTTGAAGTGCCTTTGTAGTGATCTCCTTCTGGGCCCATTTTTTGAGTCTTAGTGGTTACCTTGGGTTATTATATTTGATGTTTTATTGACTTGACTCCTAAATTCAGTTCTATAATTGGAATTTTTTTACTGTTTTCATCAGGTGAGTTATCTTTTGATTTGTTTATGTCACCCCATTTTGAAATTTTTAGATTTCCGGTGGATGCTAATTCTTATTTAATTTTCCTTGCAGAGGTTCTATTTCATTCAGAAACTTGGAATATGTTGTTGTTTTACAGATATTTTTTGTACGCGAAGAGTCCGTCTTGCAGCCAGAGATAGGAAAAACCCTCTTCTTCCGAAGTAGGTCCGGAGTAGGTGTGTTTATTAGTTGCGTAGGTTTCCTTCTGGAATTTGTCTGGAGAGCTACCCACGATCAGTTTAGCAGATCAAACCGTGAAATCAGATAAGATTTTTTTTTCTTTTCCAAAGAGAGTTTTCCATTAAGTAAAGCATATTTATCTGAACAGGCATGAGTCTTGTTCTTTGTGCCACGGTTTTTATATATTATGAACTGACTATTTGCACAAGGCTTTAGGTCATACTATTTTCAATTTCTTGTGTTATTTTAACTACGATTGCTAGGTCTGAGTGAAGTCGAGAAGTTTGAACGGAACATAATGATGGTCTGGGTATTTTAGTAACTGATGATTTAGTGTTTATTATTACTCGCTTTACTTTCTTTATAACAGGTAGTTGTTAGTAATTAACAATTGTATATATTATTTGTTTTTATGACGTGTAATTGTTGGTAATTATTATCAACCAATTAAACTAGAGTAAAAATGTGTGCTTCTACTCTAGTTTAGTTCGTATGTTCTATGTCATTTTTGTGTTTATATATTATCCCATATTTTACTTTCGTTTCTTTCATATGTTTGATTGTGATTGCATCGAATATTAAAGTCTAAAAGGATATATTTTGCTTCTATATATAGCCTCGCCATATACAATCTTCGTATTACAACGACAGCAGCAATTAAGATCGTTAGTCCTCCTTTGCACCAATCAACTTCCTCAATCGATGATACTTTGTCTAATCAATACCAAACTGATAAGTTATTCGCCACAAGAAGTAAACAAGATAATTTGCCTAGAAATGAACTCCTTCATACTCTAGTCAACTAACTCAATCTTATAAAATTAACACATTTTTCTAAGATGTATCGACTACTTCCATACGACTGAATGGCTGATAAAAATTGCACAACCAATCGAAAAAAAAAATTACTTTTGCTGTAAATCTGAACGGGCCATTATTTTGCTTTAGATTTATTCAGTTAAAACACTCAGAGCGTACATTCGCCTCTTTGATTCAATATAAATTAGAGACTAAGTACAGACCCATTACATAAATCTCGATTTGCCTTAGTATTCCGATCTCGTCTGGCTGCCAGTCGGTTTCCATTCGAACATGGTGAGAAGAGGAAAATGCTGTTTAATCGACCGCATCAGTAGGGAAACGCAAAAACAGTACAACGAACTTGTATTGCTGGAAGCGGAGGTTCTGGTTTTTAATTACTTTGTCCCATTTTAGGATGTAAACATTTTCATTGTTCTCTCTGAAGCTTTTCACATTCTACGACTTTGAACTATGGTTTGCTGAATAAAAAAGCGCGTCTTAGATTTTAGGCTTCTATTCGATCAGCGGCAATTGGCACCATGGTATCGCATTATCTAATCTAATAAGAGTGGATATGCTCATTTGTGAAATTTACTAAATATGTTTTAAAATACTAGCTAAATATATCGTTTCCATTTTTTAATAATTTTTTGTACGCCCCACTTTATGTTTTTTTTTTTTCGATTCTTTTATGAATAAACACAAAATGAATTTAGTTGCTTATCTTAATTAATTTTATGTATTTAAGCATAGTACTTGTAGGTTACTATAAGATTTCTTAAGTTTTCCTATGTCTATACAAATTCTGTTGCATTTTCAATTTGTTCTTCTAAATTCTAAATCTTGGATTCCCTTATCATAGTTTTCTGGCGATAAAGGTGTAATGGAAAACCTAGTGTATCTGTCACATACAGATATGGAGGTTAATCATATCGTGTCTATCATTATAGTTACTTAGTTAATTTTAAATAAAATAAATTAATTGACTGTTTACTTCAATATCTACTGTAATTTTATATAAACAGTTCGTGCACTGGGTTAAGTATGTTGATATTGTCAACTGCCATATCCATTAAGATAAAATCATACAGTAGAAAGTTTGAACTTAACCATGAAACTTAATTATAAATTGTTATTTGTTGAAGTATAAACTGTTATGATTAACCTTGTTGACAATTCAAAACAATACTCGAATTAGAGGTCAGAGTTTGGTATAAAAAGCTGTGCGGCAGCCCATACCGGCAGACTTTGATCTCCAGGGCGAACTACCGAAAGGGAAAGGCCCCTCTGGTAGATCAAAGCTCTCACTTTAAAAAAGACCTATCAGTGCGAACTACCGAAAGGGAAAAGCCACTCTGATCAGGCAACCTTAAAAGTGAATCAGTGAAAATTAATAACGCCATAAAGCAAAGTGCTGCTTAATTAAAAATTAATTTAATGACATATAAAAAGTAAACTACGTAACTAATACTTTCATCCAGATCAAGTAACCTATCCGCCCTTCTGGCCAGTTCTCCCTCTCTCACTCTGCTGCTCGTGGTTAACAATTTCGCGAGGAATATCCCAGGGGCTTACGAGATTATGCATTCCCAAATATTCTGGTAATACTTACAACCTTATATACTCAACCTGAAGATAAAAAACCAAACCATTCAAAATCGATGCCTACTAAGCAGCTTAAGTTACACCGAAAATAAATCATTATCCTTTTTAGAAAATGCGCATACTCTGGGAGGGATAATAATAATTAAAAATAACAAAAGCCAAATCAAATCAGCATTAAAGTTAATTGACAATGCAAATAATTCACTTATTTCTTAAATACCCGTTGTAATTAATATCGTTCTAAAATAACAACGATATCGTTTATTGGGATCAAGAAATTCGATGTTATATAATCATAAACAGTCAGTATTACAATATAAACCAGGCCATCGTAATAATTAATATTTTGTTTTCAATAGTAGCAAGCACGTGGACGAGCAATGCAACAGACCTGTGAAATTCAAACAAGGACGCGGCGATGAAAAACGACTTTGAAAAACGCTGATGAGTTAATTATGAGTTAAAGTATATCAAACATATTTTTAAAGAGAGCAATAATGATTCAATATTTCGGTAACAATTATTATTATTATTTTGAAAGCATAATTGCAAATGTTTAGGATAACAATAATATAAGTTTATTTAGGGATATAAACCAGGCCAGGAAAAATGCAAGCATTAGTTACTTCACAATTACTTTAATAATACCGATAACATAACAATAATCCATTTTTGATGTCATACCAACTAAGATATAAAATAATATTTCCCAAATTTGTAATTCCACGAATTAACCATATACTTATCCGATATGAACTATAGGTTGCAATCTTAATTTTTGAATCATGAGATAATATTTTCAGAGGATGAAATTTAGTAATTTTTAAGTCACTAATTAAAGATTTAAGGATAATATATGGGAATTTTTTTTATAAGCGATATTATAAGCATTAGGTTAAGAGGTACGTGTCAATATTGTTTGCTAATATTCTGTTTATATTTTTTGCATGTACTTGGAGCGCTATTCAATGTCAACCTACAGTTCGGCCCTTATACGCTCGACACCCAAGGAATGGTACCAGGTGGACAAACCTGAACCAAGACGCGAAGTGGACAACAAGTAAAACGAATGGACAAACTGATGCAACCAGCCAGAAAGTCCGGGATCGAGCAGGGACCTGTACGGACTGATTGTGACAGTGAAAAAGTGTTAATATAAGGTTGAGTACAAAATGTAAAATATATATGTATGTAGTAAGGGAATAGCATATCTGGTAATAAACTCCGGGGACCGTATCTTTCTAAGGGGAGGGCATGTTTCAACTGCCATATCCATTAAGATAAAATCATACAGTAGAAAGTTTGAACTTAACCATGAAACTTAATTATAAATTGTTATTAGTTAAAGTATAAACTTTTATGATTAACCTTGTTAAAAATTCAAAACAATACTCGAATTAGAGGTCAGAGTTTGGTATAAAAAGCTGTGCAGCAGCCCATACCGGCAGACTTTGATCTCCAGTGCGAACTACCGAAAGGGAAAAGCCCCTCTGGTAGATCAAAGCTCTCACTTTAAAAAAGACCTATCAGTGCGAACTACCGAAAGGGAAAAGCCACTCTGATCAACCTTAAAATTGAATCAGTGAAAATTAATAACGCCATAAGGCAAAGTGCTGCTTAATTTAATGGCATATCAAAAGTAAACTACGTAACTAATACTTTCATCCAGATCAAGTAACCTATCCGCCCTTCAGGCCAGCTCTCCCATTCTCTCTCTCTGCTGCTCGTAGTTAACAATTTCGCGAGGAATATCCCAGGGGCTTACAAAATATGCATTCCCAAATATTCTGGTAATACTTACAACCTTATATACTTAACCTGAAAATAATAAAGCAAGCCATTTTTTACACCGAGTGTTTCTATCCATCTCTCCCAACTGCCTACCTGAGTTACATCTCCTGAAAGAGCACAGCGCAACTACTGCAATGAAGTCAGTTCCATGGGCGTCAAGGGGTAGGAAGCGCCTTATGTGACAATATTGTTGATGGCATTAAGCATGTGTTAAATTTTGTAAGGTTAGTATAAATTATGCAGGTTTCAATGGATTTATATGCATTGCAGTCGAAGCATTTGGCCGTATTAGACCCAAAAAATCAACATTAAGTGACAATTAACAAAATTATATTCAACGATCCTAAGGAATTTCCTTCAGATAATTAATATTCATAGAAACTGAGCAAAATCTAACCATTTGTTATGCGATGCCTCAAAACTGTCAACATTTCTCAATATAATTTATTGTTTGTATTTTCCATTATAATGTCATCTGAAAGACCTTTTGGCACCCTAGACTCCACAACGAACTATTAAATTTTCAGGCTGAGATAGATTTAGCTATTGAAAATAGCGTTCGAGTAATAGAGAGAAGATTGACAAATAAAGCAGCATTCGCAAAAATATCACCTATTAACTGAAAATGGAACGTCGAGACTCAAACAAGAAAAAAAGCACATTTCCCTAGTTCAACCCCCGAAAGGAATATAATAATGCATTTTGAAGGTACAGGAAATACAGTATAAGTTGTATCAGTAATAATGGCAACTACTCCTTCAACTATTATTGTATATAGTAATGTTATTTGTTGTTACAAAGCAACTTTTTCAGTAAGTAATAATTAAAAATATTTTTTAGATAATTTTTTATTGGTTGTCTATAACTAGGTTGGCATTTTAAAAAATGTATTATTTCTAATCTCATTTCATTACTTTATTCCCTACGGAATTTTGTGATACTTCTCAAGAAGCAACAGCTTAGTTTTCAAAATTAGAGATAATTATTTGGATTGTACTACATATATAGAAAAAAATATGAAGTAAAGTACCAAATTTGCCTGCTTTGTCCTGCAGAATAACAGTATAAATCAAAATTTGGTTTAAGTAATAATAATAGTTAATTACTACTCTAAATTAATTAAATACGCTGCGCCAACCGTCTGAACACGACTGAACGAATCACATTATTTATGATGTACACGATTGCAAACTTTCCAGGAAGCTAACTCAAGTTCAAACTACAATGAAAACGTTTCTCACCAAACCATAAACTACTATTCCAAACGATTTATTAAGTCTTAAAGATGAGTTCGAGCTTGAACACTGTCGATATTGTCTCTTAATTATTTATTTATTTATTTGTCCACGAGCAATTTGCCCAATTACAATTACAAAACCTTCCAAAGTGCAAAAATTATAAACAGTAACAACTATAAGACTATAATACTGAATATAAAAAGAGAACAGAGTAAATTATACAAAGTATCACAGTTATTAAAATTCCACATGCTGAAGTTGGTTTAGGAACTGAGGATGTCAGGTAAAAAAAATCCAAATTATAGTGACTGTTAGCCAATCTGGATGCTCTGGAGATAAAAGAGCTGTACCAGTAGTTAGTTCTGTAATTTGGAACAGAAAAACTAAAACTTGAGCCTGTTGCTCTTGATCGTGCATTTAGAAATTCGTGTTAAACACATTTGAGGAATACTCCAAGTAAGGACGAACGAGTGCACAATATAGCCACTTCAACGCGACCACACTATTGAAATCACCAGTACAGGATTATTCATTATAAATGGACACCTCCCTTAACTTGGTTATTTTTAAAGATAGAGAAATAATTTTTTTATCGACTTGTAGGTAATCATCTTAATTTTTTTATTTGTAATGAAAGTATTATACAGGGTGGCCCATAAGCAAATGCCAATATAAAAAACATTTTTTTAAATGGAACACCCTGTATATTATTGCATTTTTGGATTCTACTTAATATTCAAAACATATTTTATGTATGATGTTATACCTCTAGATTTAGTAGTTTCACAGCTATTAACGGTTGAAAATCGATACTTTGGCTACTTTTCACTTTGGTAGCAAGAAGGCCATTAAAAATGGAGTAAAATGAATGTCACATTCCTATCTTAACTTTTCAAGAGCTATCTGATGGTGCTAACTGATGGTACCTGCCAAGGTACCAGATTTGGTACCCATGTTACCCCCTGCCAGTTAGCCCCATCAGATAGCACTTGAAAAGTTAAGATAGGAATTTGAATTTCATTTTACTCCATCTCTAATGATATTCTTGCTACCAAGGTGAAAAGTAGCGAAAGTACCGATTTTCAACTGTTTATAGCTGTTAAACTACTAACTCTAGAGCTATAACATCATACATAAAATATGCTTAAAATTTTAAGTAGAATTCAAAAATGCAATAATATACAGGGAGTTCCATTAAAAAATATATAACTTTATATTGGCGTTTGCTTATGGGACACCCTGTATAATATTTTCATAACTAATAAAAAAATTAAGATGATTACCTACAAGTCGATAAAAAATTATCCCTCTATCTTTAAAAATGACCAAGTTAAGGGGGGTGTTCATTTATAATGAATAACCCTGTACATCTCTTGATGAACCCAAGCATCTTGAATGCCTTATTAACAATGTTGGACACATGGGTGATAAAATTGAGGGAGACATCCAGTGTTATTCCCAAATCCTTCACTACAGAAATTCTTTCAAGGGGTACCCCATCAATAGCGTAGTTAAAAGTAACTGGATCTCTACACCGGTAGAAAGACATGGTTTTACATTTGGAAGGATTCAATGACATTCTGTTCCTTTGACACCATTCCACCAAGCCATCCAGATCAAGCTGGAGTCCCTCACAGTTACCAAGCTCAAGTATCTGACAGGATAATTTTAGGTCATAAGCAAGAAATTGAAATTCACTGTGTTCTATGCTTTCAAAGATGTCATTTATAAACACATTAAACAACAAGGGACCCAAATGGGAACCTTGAGTCCCTCCAGAAGGAATTTCAATTTCATATGAGTAAAAATTGCCCAATCTAACAATCTGCCTTCGCTGGGACAAATAGCTCACAAGCTACTCTGAGCTTGTGTATTAGTACGTCATGAAGCACTCTGTCAAATGCCTTGGAAAAGTCAGTGTAAACAGTATCAACCTGATATTCATTTTCCAAAGCATTCGACAGACCGTCAACGTGTGTTAGAAGATTTATTTCAGTAGATCTTCGAGGACGGAAGCCAAATTGTTCATTTATGATAAGTGGATCAAGTATGGGAGTGAGAAAATCACACACCAGGCTCTCAAACAACTTTGGAATGACACTTAGAATGCTTATTGGTCTATAATTGATGACTGATAACCGATCTCCCGTTTTGAATATGGGAGATACAAAGCTCACCCTCCAGAAACCCGGAAAATTCCCACTAGAGAGACACAAGTTGAAGATATGGAACAGTGGCCTAGATAAATTAAAGCTGCAATGTTTTAGAAAAATTGGTGGTATACCATCTGGCCTAGGACCCTTGTTGGTATCCACGGAAGAAAGATTTGCATACATTTAAGATATTAAAATGTTATGTTCAGAAACGTTAATATCAGTGGTAGAAAGCCCATCAGAGGGGAGATGGGAGATACCCAGAGTCCTCACAATACACTGTGACAAAATATTCAAAATGTCGTCAACAATGTAATCCCTCAATAGGGCATTCCAATGAAACCCATCCAGAAAGTCAGACACTTCAGAAAAATTGGCTGACTTAAAGTCTCTGTAAAAGCCTTCAACCCTCAATAAACTGTTACTTGTTAATGTGCTGGCGCCAGTCTCCACACAAAGTGGCGAATGATATAAGTCTGGAGGAACCGCAGAGAGATCGGCCTGACACACAGCAGTGCTAGCGTTCTGAGTCAACAGAAGGTCCAGCAAAAACTCGCTGGCATTTAGAACATAATTAACATGAAACAAGCTGTGAAATGCACAGCCATTAGAAACTTCTTCGGTTGATGCAACCTCATCCAGAGGGGCACCTCTAGCAGCTGCTACTGAAGAACTTAAAGGACTTTCCCCAAATGCCATGGAACAGGTTGAAATCTACAATCGCACAAAGAGTTGAGTCAGGCATAGCAGAGGTAAGACTATCCAGTGTTTTAGTAAAAGTTGAATAGCACAAGGCCCACTGGACCTTGGTGGAAAGTAGACTGCATCCAAGATTAGGCTTGCTTGTCCAAAACCAATTGTCACAAAAATGTGCTCTATATTCCCAGGCACAACCATACGCCTACTGGTAATATCCTTGTAAACAGCAATCAATGTTCCTCCACCTCTCATGCATGTACTCGTCTCACTGGAATGGTCTTTACGGTAAATAATATATTCAGGAAGGCTCAACTACTGTTCAGCGAGGTTTCTGTAAAAACTAATACATCATAATGACATGCCTGAACATTCTCCATAAGCTGATGTAATTTGGTGCGCAGCCCCCATACATTTTGGTAATAGGTTGTGTACGTCAGACGTTTTGTGGAAGTGTTCAGTTTTTTGTAACTATAGTAGACACATCTTGATGATACTAAATCTGGACATCCCGTTCGCCATTGGACACTCTCTGCCGATACTCATTTCTAACATTTGCCTCAATGTCTCGCTGCATTCTGGTTAAATCATGATTCACAAAAACCTTATGTGGCTTAAGCTTACTTAGGCAACATCGGTTTGACTGTTAAGTACAACCTTCAAACTCCGCAAACCATTTTTGTTTGGTTTACCAAGCCTGGAAACACTCTTCGGATGAACCCCAACCTTCATAATATCACTAAATAAACTCTTGATGACTTCCATGTCAGAATTCTGCTCTGGGAAATTAAAGACCATCAAATTACTTGCACGGGATTGGCGATCTTGCAGCTCACCATAAACATCATTCCGTTGACTGCTGGAAGGGGTGGTTATGTCCCTGGTGGAAGCGTTTTTCGCTGCATCCAACTTAAGAGCCGATACTTCAGCTCGCAAATCATCGATAGCTTTGAGAATTTTGGGGACCTGAAGGAGGCCCGACTGACTTCACAATGGAACTTCAAAGTACGACGTCCCTTGAGGTCTATAACTTTAATTTCCGATGCGTTCAAGCCAGAACCAACAAGCTTATGGACCGCTCTTCCGCAGCTACCATAGCTTGTCAGAAGCTTTGCATTGCATTTAAAACACAGTATGGTAATTTGTAGGTTAGTCTTTAAAATTTTTACACAAATGCGTGATTTTATACTACAAAGTGAGGAAGAAGAAACTATTACATTAACGAAGTACAACTCTGCTACTAATTCAAGAAAAAAAAATTAAAATGCAACAACGTGTAAACAATAACATGACCTAACTTATTATAAGATTAATTTTAAAAAACCGACGAGAACACTGCGCTTCTTCAATAATTGACAGAACGACTGCTATGGCGGATTTATGGCCCAGATTCGTTACGTCACGAGTGGTCAAATTGCATAACTTCTAGGGTTGAGAAATCCAGTGGGCTAGTTGCACCATCTTGGTCATAAAAATTAACTTGGGAAAGAAAACCAGATCTCCGAAATTTCAAGAAGAATAGGCCTTTCCTGGCCAGCTTTTGGCAAATCGGGTTACATTCGTAATCCAAGGATTTCCCTATAAACCTTAGAAGAAAAGTATTCGAGTCATGTACTGCCGGTGCTCACTTACGGCCTTGAAACAATGTCCATAACTCGGAAGACATCCAGCAGACTGCAAACCACACAGAGAGCAATGAAAAGGGCTATGCTCGGAGTTAGTGTGAGGGACAAAGTCCGAAACGATGTGATCAGAAGACGAACGGGCGTGACGGAGGTACTAATTCGAGTGGCGCAGCTTAAGTGGAGATGGGCTGGTCCCATAGCAAGGCAGGACCCGGACAGGTGGACGATGAGAATCCTAAGTTGGCGTCCGAGAGAGACCAAACGAGGCGTTGGCAGACCCCAGAGAAAATGGCGAGATGACATCCAAAGCGTCGCAGGAAAGAACTGGATACAATCTGCAGCAAACAGGAAGACGTGAAAATCTTTGGGAGAGGCCTACATCCAGGAGTGGATAAATGATGGCTGAGAAGAAGAAGAAGAAGAAGTTGTACCAAGGTTCCAATGATTCTGTGGTTGGACATTTGTTGAGATATCTGTATCTATATAAAACATTACGTAAAAGTCATAAAAGGACAAGAGTCGTAAGAACGTTATTTGGGCATTTAAAACGTTTTTAAGGCTCTACCACTATTGTTTTTTCAAATGTGCTCTTTTGAATGTCGGGAGCTACATGATTCATAGTAAAAAAATTTTTTTCTTTTTATCTTTCGCCGCTGTACAGATTACGTTTAAAATTTTAAACCAGACAAATTCATTAGTTACAAATTTAGTGTCTTTGCGGTAAATAAATCTCGAATCCGATATACCTTCGCCAAGCATCGTTTTCGCTTTTATGCCGGCCATGTTTGAGCGCACTCCCGCCCTTTAGTCAGCCGAGATTGAAATACTAAGGCAAATGGAGATTTATGTAATGGTCCGTACTTATTCCCTAATTTATATCGAAACAAAAAGATAAATGCACGGGTTCTTTGTGTTTTAGCTGCATAAATTCGGAGCGAAATAATGATCTTTTCAGAATTGTGGAATAGAGCTCAGAGATTTTAATAAATATTCGATAGGTAGAAGGTTTTGCAATTTATTTCCCCGGTATTTTTATGTGTTATATGTCAGCTTTAAACTTTCTGTCCCGAGAAAACAAATGCAAATTCCCACTATTGTCTATTTCAAAATCAATCAGATATTGGAAAAGGATAAAACAGATCTCTAGTGTCAAAGGAAGATGTTATGAACTGCCTAAATTTATAAACTACTAAATAATTATCATCATGTCCCAAGCTTCAACTTGAACTTGAAAGATGTTTTAAAAGGTAACGTGCGGCTTTCCCTCTGCATCAAGTTAAGTCTGAAGGTTTAAGTAAGAGTTCTTCTTGACTAAATGGCGGACCCGCCAAAATGGATGGTTGTTCCCTAGAGTCGCGTAAGGATATATATTATGGGGTTATTCTTGACAAACTGGTGCAGTTCATTTTATTATTTACTATCACTCGCCATAATGATCAAGAGATCAAAGTGTCGATCCGGACGACGAAATTGTAATGACCTCTACGGACCGGTGAATGCAGTGCTGGGAGTAAATTGCAGTTGCCTTCTACCGAAAATTCAAAATTAGGATCCTCTGGGTTATTTTTAGAGTAGTTTTCTGTAGCGGTTTGTGGTACCAACTCCTGAACGTGCGTGCCGTTTAGTAACTTTCTTTCTTTTGTGTTGACGTCGCGGAAATTGTGATTTTCCTTTCTATGTTTCCCTAATAAATGGTGGGTCGAATGGTTATTTCCTTTTGGCTAGGTCGAGCAATTATTCAAGATGGGCTTTGGTACATCAAAGTTCTGCGTTTTCCTATCGAAATCGCTCTAGATAAATTATTGGGTATGACAGCTCGTGGCCACGTGACGGGTGGCTATACTCTTATTGGCCAGGCGTAATTGTAGTGAGAATATTGGAAGGAAGCATCTGCTTCCGGAGAGTTTTTGAAGGAAATTACTCTACCTTGACTTGCCATTTAAAGCAGTGGTCGTGTTGGAAGTTTTTTTGTTTACCTCAAGGGATTGTTCCGACCGACCAATTTATAGAGTCTCAGGCCTTATTTTGCTTATGTTGGTTAGTTTTGTTCGTTAGTGCCTGGAACGCGCCCCATAACTGGGGTTTGATGCTGCTTTAAGTAGAAGCCTCCTCGTCCGTCCACGACCTACCTGTGCATTCCAACGAGCTAGTTGTATAGCAACCCTTTACAGGGGTACACTTCTACCATGGGGGTACGCTTCTACCGTAGGGGTATACCTCTGTCGTAGGGATACACTTCAACCGTAGGGGTACACTTCAACCGTAGGAGTACACTTCAAACGTCGGGGTACTTTGACCGACAGAGTTCCGTTTACTAGCCCTTAAAGCTCAGTCATTAGGCCATGCCAGTGTGGTCTCTGGATTGTGACTCGTTCAGGACACCGTTAGAGTCCTTCCTCGTCGGAGAAATTATATAGTTTTTTCCCTTTCCACCTGGAAAACAGCCGAGAAGCCACCAACTGAATGTGAGCTATCTTATCATTATTATTAGCGTTTGTTTCTACCCTTTTCTCTCCTTTATGTCTTTAACTATTGACGCCTAACCGTATTATTCATCACTCTGGTTAATAAACCCGAGATTTAGCTTAAATTTATCTCCTTGACGAAAATACGCCAAACCGTAATTTTCTTTGCTCACGAATTAAGCTTTAATTATTTTTTTTTCCTTTTGCTTATTAAGATAATTTTCTTTACTCTAATTAATAAATCGAAACTTAAAATTTAACTTATTTTATTCTCGTAAATCAAGATCTAAGATTCAGCTTGCTTTACTCTTGATAGTCGATACTTCTAACGTTTTTAACTGGTCGAAACAGACTCGTAGTTTATTAAAATAATCGGGTAAAATTTCACGAAATTTACGACGAGTAACGCGAAATATTTTTCCGAGTATCGATTTATTCAGATACCTTTATTAGGGAACTCTCGCTTCCTTCCAGTAGATTTGGCGTTGTCTTGCCTAGTTCCTGGTCTAGTTATCTAGTCTCTAAAAAGAGTGCCTTCATGGTCAGGTAGAGTCTGGTTAATAATTGATTAACGAAGACAGCGCTCAATCTACTGATTTAATTTTAGTCGACTGTCCAAGGTATCATTTATTATTGGCGTACCTAGATTTAATTATAAACATAATTAGTTTGTAGACCGGAACTGTGATGTCAGACCATGATTTGCGCGCCTAAATAATAACAGAATAAGGTCTTTTATTTATGTTCCTTGAACTGTGATGTTCTAAAGTAAGAATTTATATTTTTATTTAGTTCAGTTTGTTTCTAACACCGGTTATATCGCGTAATATTTCTCTTTCAATCTCGTTAGCCACCACAAGGTGATCACGTTCGAGTGAAACAAGGAATCTAATTATTATTGGAAGTTTTTATTCTATCCATGATACGTAAAGATTTCGGCTTTTAATTGAGCGAGATAATTTAATTAATAATTATTTTTTTATTTTCTTTTATTTACTTTTATGCCTCAAGTAACTGAGTAAAATTTCTAACTATTAGAACAGTAGATAGTTTTAGTCGTAATATTTAGTATAGCAGCATAGAATATAGGAAAAGTCGTCATCTTATTGTTCTGTGTTCTGCATTGAGTAATAAACCAACTTTCTATTTACTGAATTTGCCTGGGTTATTTAATTATTCCTGGATACGAAGGAATCAGGACGATTAAAGAAGGTGGGTACTTTGACTTAATTCATTTGCGCTCTATGTTTGGAATGTTTCGGCTTTATTGACTTGCTTTAGATACTACAAATTAATATTGACTTTATCGTTAATCCTTAGTTTTTTTTGTGTCTCCCTTTTTAACTTAACTAACAACTTACTTGCCTCTCATAATTAAATTAATTCTCTATTTATTAAATTAATTCTTGGTTGTTATTTTATTTTTCATTTGTTCGGACTGATTAAATTCAAATCAACTTAATCAAATTAATTTCGAATTTATTTAAGTAATTTTCTCTTGGTAGTTTCGAAGCTTAGGCTAAAATGAGTGCCATATTTCAGCTTTGGGGTATTTCGTGCTTGTGCCGTCTACAAGCCCGTGGCGCCTTATAAATATAATCCACCCTTACTCTCCGGCATTAGAGCTAGGGCCTATTTGCACGCTTTGAAGACGACTCGTTCTAGCTTACGCATCTGTACTTGCAGTTCACTCAATTTTTAATTTTTCTTATTTGATATTATTCACCCTCGGTCTCTTCTAAGTCGAGGTGAGGTTTGCGCCGTTTTGAAGAAAGAAAAAGCGTGGCAAAAAGCATATATGGCAAACTTATAAACAACACGAGCCATAACGAACCTCAACCTGCAACGGTCAGCAAATTTTATGATAAAAACTCTGGAAAGGCCATCTCTAGATTGAGTCCACAAAACCTAAAATTCTGTCCCAACTATTATTGTACATAGAAATGGTATATATAACTTGCCAACAAAAATGGTACTTGTTGTTGCAAAGCAACTTTTTCAGTAAGTAAATAATTAATGGATGCTCCTTCTAATGTAAGAAAGTCGAAGCTTTAGTAAATATGTCGAAGCTCCAAGTTAAAGTAACATCAAAGTTAAGTCTGCTAAGTGATTAAAGTAAATTAAAGCTCTGAGTGCAATCAAATTAAACTAGTCTGCCGTTAAGACGCTAAAATAATTACCTACATTAGATAACCAAAACTAAACACAAATAATAAGGACTTTATTATATATAGTGGCCAAACCTCATAATCTATTCAATTATACCTCAAGCGAAAAGACATGCGCATTATGATAATTGAGTCAAGTGTAAATTCGTTAAGTTTTTGTCAATAGACTTATTATTGTTTTTATCTGGTGTGTATTCTTACTTGTATAGATCGATACTACCTAAGCTACATAACTCCCTCCTGTGAAGTATCCAGTGAAAGGAACAATAACACCCAGCATGACCAGGCTAAGTTTTCATCAAGAAGACAAAGAACCAAACCCCTTAGTTTTTGCCATATTTTAATTGCACGAAATTGACAATAATGTGTTTTCGTCAGATGTTACAAGCCCAAATTTACGATAGAGAAAAAAGTGAATTTTAAAATATTTTAATATAAACTTAACAACCGAGAAAAAATTAGTTCAGCAGCTCAAATAACTACCATTTTTTATTCAATAACTGTGTATAGGAAAATGGCTTTTTTTCTAAGAAAACAGTCACTAAACTGTACAATATAACAAGGCAAGCTCATAAACACATATAATAGCGAATGCTTCGGCATTCGTATCCCGTTAAGCCAGATCGTTGGTGCCAACGGTGCTGCAACGCTGGAATTTAAACTTCAGCATCCTAATTTGGCACCGTTTCCCGTCGCTGGATTGCAAACGCAATTTAGTAAAAAGCTCATGCAAAAAAGTAACGAAACTCAAGTGGCGAGAAACAGGTATGTGCCGTTATTCCCGTGCTCAGAATAAAGATTAGCCGCGTTATAATTCCGAGCCTGTGGCTCGTTCTCAAAGTGTACGGATTCGATGGTGGAGTGGATTACTTCTCACAGCGTCATTCTTTTCTCATCAATTTTATTTAACGTAAGGAATTGTTCTATGTATCCAAGAAAAACGACTTATCGGGCATTTTACGTAGATTTTTAGATAATATCTGTTTCCTGGCTCCCCTTTTACCAGAAAAGCTAGTAACGATTAAATACTCAACTTTGATTTGACTGAAATACAATACGAAGGTACATGATTTTCTCTCAAAA
>JAEQML010052219.1:0-43128 GCA_016904865.1 Pissodes strobi
TATAACTGCATGTCATCCGCATACTGATGAGAGGAACAGTATTTTAGGTGACATGAAAAATCGGATGTGTATACCGAGAACAACAGTGGCCCCAGTATGCTGTCCTGTGGGCAGCAATGTCAATGAACTCAGAAACAGAATTATTAAGTACAACTCTCTGTACCCTGACTCGAAGATAACTTTCCATCAATTTTATAGCATTTGATCCTAATCCAAAACATTTTAATTTTAAACACAATATGTCATGTGAGAGAGTGTGAAAGGCCTTGCTATAATCGAGGAGTACAAGAGACGTATTTTTTCCCTGATCCGTTGCACTAAAAATATCATCTGTCACTTTAGCAAAGCACTTGTTGTGCTATGTGCAGGACGAAAACCAGATTGCGTAATCGGCAAAATATTATTAGAATTTAAATGACTGTTTAATTGCCTGTACATAATGCTTTCCAACACTTTAGATAATACCGGCAAAATACTAATTGGTCTAAACTGAGACACCTGCGTTGGTGTACTTACTTTAGGCACTGGGATAAAACTAGCCTGCTTCCATAAAGAAGGAAATTTGCCAGAAATCAGGGACTGATTTATAATAAAAGTGATTTGTGGAATAACGTGGGGACTAATGTACGAAAGCATTTTCAAATTTATATCATCAAAACCTTTTACATTTGATTTAATACTGATAATTATTATGTCCTGGACTTGAGCTTCGGAAACTATAACAAAATTACACTCAGACACAACATTGCTATTAACTTTATCTATATATTCGTTTCTAATCCATGGATCACTATTAAGGTTCTGAACTGGAATGCTATCCTTAAAATATTGATTGAAAGTCGTTGCACTCACCAAATCATTTGTTGTGTCGAGCGTTCTTTTATTATTAAGCTTCAGATAATTCGCAGTACGCCAAAAACTCTTTGGATCATGTTTAAATTTATGTTGTAAATAAGCTTTCTTTTCTGTACGAACAGCCATGGTAACCAGATTGCGAAGCTCCTTGTAGTTCTTCCATGAATCATCAGACTTTACCGTCTTGTACTTAGAAAGAGCTTTATCCCTGAGCTTCATCATGAGCTTAAGATTATCACTTAACCACGGAGCTGGAAACTTGGTACAACGGGACGCTTTTACTGGTACATGCTGATCAAAGACATTTCTTATATTTTCATTAAATAATTCCACCATCTCATCCACATCATATAATGAATAAAAATGTTCCCAGTTTATGTCTAATAGATCAAACAGAAAATTATTATAGTCAAAATTGGAATAGTCGCGATAAGTTTTTTAAGTTATAGGTGGTCGTATTTTATTTATGGTTAAGTCACAGGTGGTTAAACAATGATCAGAGATACCCTCCATGTTTATTACCTTGACATTTGTCAAGATTTGTATATTTGTAGTCACAATTAAGTCTATAAGAGATTGAAAACTATTTGTAATGCGAGGCATTATAAGATCCTTTACACAAATAGTGAACTATATAAAAATCGGCCTCTCCTATTGGTCGATCCGCATGGCCCTCCGCTCGCTTCGCTCGCTATGGGGGCTCAAGAAAAGGAAACTAACCAGGTGCTAACCCAAACTAACCCAAGACATACTCTAAATCAAGAAAAAAACTGTTTAGAAACATAATTAAAAAAAAAGTAAAAAGAAGCGACGGGGTTTGAACCCGGGCCGTCCAGGTGAGACCCAACTATCTAAACCTCTACACCACGAGAGTTCTTGACAGAAATTGATTGCATCACGAAGACATATTGTAATACGAGATGGATCGACCAATAGGAGAGGTCGATTTTTACATAGTGCACTATTTGTGTAAAGGATCTTAAAATGCTAATGCGAGTCGGTGAAGTTACAACTTGCTCAAAGCCATATTTATTAAAGAAACTGACAAGCTATTTTCCAGCATTGCTGTTCTTTAGTGATACATCGACATGTAGGTCACCTCCAAAAACAACATAATCAAACTGCGGCAAGAAAGATGTTATAATATTTTCTAGTTCATCAATACATGAGTTTAAGTTAACATTTGGAGGACGATAAACGGCTCCAAAACAAAAAGTCTTACTTTGCATTTTCATACTAATCCATAAATGTTCCAAAGAGGTAAGTGCAGGCGGAGTAGACATGGCGGATGAGTCCCTATCTTTCCTTGCCAAATTATAACCACTAAGCTGAACGGCTGCATCCTGAATTTCATTATTCAGCCAGGTTTCAGATAGACCCACAATATCGTATTGTTCCGAGTCAATAAACTCTGAAAACAGGTGGACAGTTGAACGTAACGATCTAATGTTAAAATGAGAGAGACTAAAACCGTTTTGAGTGTGATTGAGAGGCAATATACAACCCTACACGGCAGAAAAATCCCATTAGCACATGGATTATGAAAAATACAAAATATAAAATGCGAAATAATTTTTGGGAAAATAAATTTGAGGTTAATCCTTAATAATTATTATGCACGATATCAACAAACAATACATAAAAAAATATATATACACCTAATGCATCAAAATCATACCTATTTCTTAAAATTACTAACAAATGATAAACTGATAATAATACACATTATGAAACCAAAATGTAAACTTAAACTCTAACCTATAGAATTTACACTCCATATCTTCAACTATTTGCCCAAAAAATATATTTCAAATAATGGAATTAATATTTTCAATAAGGTAATTGACAATATTCTCAATATCATATTTATTATTTTCAACAATAAAAGGCTTAGAAGGTATATAAATCTAAAACGTAGAAAAATAGTAGGTATTTTTTTTAGGTTTAATTTGATACAGTTCTACAATATATCATGTTTATTTAAATTCAAATTTAAAAGTCATTCTTGTTTGACACCAGGACCTTCGAATTTTTAGCGGAATCCCAATAATAAATTTTTCCACCAGCTGACCAAGCATTTGTTTTGCGAAACTTCTGTTTAGCAGCGGTTAATAATTCATATATGCGGCATGTAAGATCTTCAAAAAGAGAAATTCCGGTACTCTTAAGCATTTTTTTTTTGTCGCTAAAACCTCGCTCTTCTTTATGTTAGACAAAAACCGCACTAGAACGACAGATCGCCCTACTTCATTGCTTCTCTCATTGCGAACAGCAAATGCAAAGTCCAAATCATGAACAGTACACTGAATTTTCAAAGTGTTTGCTATAAAATTTGCGACAATTCCAGGCAAATCATCATTTTCCCTGATTGCCAAGCCACATATACGCAGACAGTTACGTTTGCTATTTTGTTCCAGACCGTCGAACCGAGCCTAAAGACTATCAATTCACTCACTATTATTGACGACTATACTATCAAGTTTTTTAAAAGATTCACACAATGACGATAGCTTATTGTCTATTTTGCCTAGTTTAGCATCCAACTTGGCCTCCATCTGGGTGACAAAATTTCCACAAACTTTGTTTATTAGCTTTTCAATGTCATCAGTTTCAGATCTACTCGAACTTCTCGGCATTTTGACAAACACTGGTTTAAACACAAACGCACAAATAGATTCTAGCTTTCTCACTGTAAAATTCACAGCCCTTCACAAAGATGCAACCGGGGAGACAATGAAAATGCCGAAGCAGAATGCAACGCTTACTAAATTTCAGATCTGAGAAAACTCATAATTGTGTGGAAATATAATAGTTGATAGAAGTTTGGCTGAGCTCAGGTTAGATTACGTAAGTTGACTTTACCAAGATATACCAAATAAATGCATATTACTTGAAGTTTCGTTCGTTTTTACAATTTATAACGTTATAAGTGTGATTGAAAAAGCAAAGGACCATTTGCATTCGATTCGTCTGACATTCCTCGATCTAACGATATGAGACACGACTAGTCTCTCGTGAGAAACTAAAAGTCACACTCATCCACCTTTAACACAATCTAATGTAAAAAATGACTTTTAGCAGATTACGTAAGTTTAGTTTACCAAAATATATCACATAAATGCATATTACTTCAAGTTTCGGTCGTTTTTACAATTTATAACATCAGTGGTGGTTGTAAAAACTACATTCAATTCGTCTCTCAATCCCCGATCTAACGCGGTTAATTTCACTTAGTCTCAATCCTTTTTACTTTTTTGAGCTGGTTCCGTTACGTTTCAATCAATTTTAATAGATTTGGTTAGTCGTTTAATCAACTTTAGGTTAGTTCCACTTAGTCTCAAATTATTTTTCAGCTGGTTCCAATACGTTATAATCAATTTTAATAGATTTGGATAGTTTTGTAAACCATCTAATCAACTATCGGTTAGTTTCACATAGTCTCAATTTATTTTACTTATTTGAGCTGGTTCCGATACGTTACAATCAATTTTAATAGATTTGGTTAGTTTTGGTTTATCGTCTAACCGACTTTCGGTTAGCTTCACTTAGTCTCAACTTATTTTAGTCCTTTGAGTCGGTTCCGATACGTTATAATCAATTTTAATAGATTTCATTAGTTTGGGTTAGTCGTCTAGTCAACTTGCGGTTAGTTTCACTTAGTCTCAACTTATTTTAGTCATTTGAGTCGGTTCCGATACGTTATAATATAATCAAGTTTAATAAACTTGGTTTCTTTTGGTTAGTCGTCTAATCAACTTTCGGTTTATTTCACTTAGTCTCAACTTATTTTACTTATTTGAGCTGGATCCGGTACGTTATGATCAATTTTAATAGATTTGGTTAGTTTTGGATAGTCGGCTAATCAACTTTCGGTTAGATTCACTTAATATCAACTTATTTTAGTCATTTGAACCGGTTACGATACGTTATAATCAATTTTAATAGATTGGATTAGTCTTGGTTAATCGTCGAATTAACTTTCATGTAGTTTAACTTAAGTCTCAACTTATTTCAGTCATTTGAGTCAGTTGTGACAAGTTATAATTAATTTTAATAAATTTGGTTAGTGTTGTATAATCGTCTAATCAACTTTCGGTTAGTTTAACTTAGTCTCAACGTATTTTACTTATTTGAGCTGGTTCTGATACGTTATAATCAATTTTAATAGATTTGGTTTGTCGTCTAATCAACTTTCGGCTAGTTTCATTTAGTCTCAACTTATTTTAGTCATTTGAGTCGGTTTCGACACGTTATAATTAAGTTTAATAAATCTGGTTAGTTTTGATTAGTCGTCTAATCAACATTCGGTTAGTTTCACTTAGTCTCTACTTATTTTAGTCATTTATTTATTTTCTTCATACACTACAGAGTCTTACACTCCAAATGGTACACTACATAACTTCAACAGACTAAAGCTAATTCGACATAATTCTAATCAAAGAACAAAATATTTATCCACTACATGTCACAAAAACTGTAGAATAGAGACTGAAATGTCTGACGTGCGAATATATAAATCAAAGACAAAATAACATGCAGCAGTTTCATCGGTACCACCGCTTACTGCTGCTAGCAAACATAATAATAATAATAATAATACTCTTGTCATGACATTACATAAAATACACATCAAACATTTAAAATCAATCCCTTAAAAACCTCGAGGCTCACCGAAAACAAGTCAATGTCTATATAATTACTGTTATAGTTCCTCACTAGGTGGTCCAAAAAGCAATTAAAACCATAGTTTGTCCGATGTGTACCTTCCTGAAAAAGTTGTTTGGCCCGAGTGGCTCTAGTAGGAATCCGGAAGTTGATACCGGCAACCAAGTAATTGCAATCTATCATATTATTAAGCAACTTGTATACAAATAGTGCCAGAGCATTTTCACGGCGTCCCTTTAATTACTTTAAGCCTAATAGTTGGATTCTGGTTACATATGATATGTTGCCGTATGGAAATCTGTGCTTGTATAATAAAAACTTGGCAAATATATTTTGTATTTTTTCAATGCGTTGCTGATAACATAAATATGACGGGGACCAAACTAGGCTGTTATATAAACAAACAATAGCTTTTGTGTCGTAAATGTGTCTGCAGGTCCTACATAAGAAGCCCAACATCCGATATGCCTTTAAAGAAATGTTATCAATATGCAAATTAAAATTGAGTTCCTGATCAAATATAACACCTAAATCGTTAAAATGCGACACAGAATCCAACAGAACATCGTTAATAGAATAATTAAAATTAATAGGGTTTTTACATCGGTAAAATCGCATGACCTTGCATTTACTAACATTTAAATTTAAGCAGTTATCAGTACACCATTGTATTAGTCTATCTAAATCCTGCCGAATATAAAAACAATCGCTTACAGGTATAACACAAAAAAACAGCAGCATTTCCTCGGTAATAATGGACTCAAACACTTTTCCAAGAGTCGAGAGCAAAGATATAGCTGATATATATGACGCAGAGGTTCAACTATCGCCTCAGCAATCCTCTTCACGAAAAGGGGGGATATACCATCCGGACCCGGACCCTTACCAGCATCCAGACTACTGAGTTTAGCTAAGATTTCGTCGACAGTAAATGTGTGCGATGCGAGAACACTGAGAAACTTTTCTGTTACATCAGGCGAACCATACCCCACGCGATTCGTATAACAACTCTCAAAATGATCGGCAAAAGAGTTTACAATTTCAGAAGGAGTTTCCTTAAATTCTCCGTTATATTGAAGTATTTTTGGTATTCCTTGATCCTTTTTCAATGTATTCACATAAGACCAGAAATACTTTATATTCGCAGGAATACAATGTTCGATGTTGGAGACATACATGCGATAACAGATGTCTATTAAATACTTCATTTCTCGTCTTAACTGAGAATAATTGTCGTAATCTGACTGGAGATTAGTAACCTTAAACTTGTTGTACAATCTATTCTTCCTGTTAATAATCATCTTCAAATCCGAGGTGTACAATTTTGGATATTTGTCGGCATTTATAACATCGTTTGGCACACATCTATCCATAGCGGTGTGTAAAATATTATAGAACTCGTTGACAAGCACATCCACGTCATTCGATTGCAGCACCTCGTTCCAATCCACTTCTCCGAGAAAATGCATGATCTCTTCATAATTTGCTCGGTCAAACCGATATACCGATATATTCTCCCTTGTGTTGAACCGATTTCGTCCTCAAAAACAGACTAACACGATCTCTTACCTATTATTACGTGATGTGCCAAATGTAGCATGCACTTTTTTGTGATTTGATACCCCATAGTAGGAAACCAAAAACATTTCCAGTGTTAAAACAACCGAAAAACCACTTTTCCAACTAAAAAAAATATAGCCAGTTAGATGCTCACCGCGGTAGTCGAAGATTCGTCGCTAAAATTTGTAATTATTTTCGAAGAAATACCACTTTTTTCAGAGAAATATTGAGAGCTCTGCAATTGCACGCGCCTACTCACACGACATGGTGATACACTTCTTCCTTATAGGTGTGCGTCTCTATGCCACAGAAAGGTTTCGGTCCTAGAAGCGGAGCTTGTGCTTCTATTTTTGCCAATGGACCAGCGTATCCGAAATTTCACTTAAGATGGACGCGATCTTGCAATGGTTATGTCCAATATGGCTAAACATAAACTTGAGGATAATTCGGAATTTTAGAATGGTGGTGTAAATTCGTGACATTTAGAGAAAAATTTAAGATCGCGGTCTGCATGCATTTTGAAAATCATTTCGATCATATTCATTTAAAATATAATCATTTACTTAACCTCTCTAAAGTTCATAATAATATTACACCACTTGCTTCTTTTTGATAAGCGAGATTCTTCTTAGAATAAGAATAGTCGCAAAAATTACAACACTCACCAAACTCATTTATAATTAAACTCTAACGTACAATGTTTACAACAGGATTATTTGGCTTATTTCACTACATGTCTCTACTCTTCGCGGCATCGTTAATATAGCCGCTGCAAGAGTCCCGAATAATTATAGAGGTGTGAAATCTTCTCGATATCTCGAATACGGTAAAATTCCTCGAAAACGACTTTCATAACAAAATATTCTGTTTGTATATCGAGTCTAAAAGATCTAATTTTTAATGCCAAACTCTCCAAAAAAGATTTGTATTCCAAATTAGGCAATCTCAGGAAAACTGTATACCACACTGTTACGCTTCCAGTCCGTTTTGATAACGATAGAACTACCGTTTCGTAAACTTAACTTAAAATGTTCCCCGAAGACTTTAACGAGCCGGGAATGTACACCAGCTATACACAAAACTACTTTTAGATATTATCTTAATCACTATGCTGGAGCCTAGAAAGTTTTTATATCGTCACCAACTTAAGTTTTGAAACTCCATTTAAGATACGTTTTCGGTGTAAATGGACTTTAACCGCCCGCGCCGTATTTAAATCTTTTATATTGAAATATTAATCAATTATTTACATACATTTTATACTAAAACAGATACATATTGAAATTTTATCAAGAATTTATTATAATAATTTATATTAGCTTCGTATTTAATCCAAATTTGGAATATTTTAGAGGATTTAAAGGTCGCCGAATAGTATTTATGGTAGCAGCTAGAAGCAGTTTTTGAATAGTTGAAATAAATTCTCACTTTCCGGGAGGGTCGTGAATTTGCGAGAAAAGCTGCAAAATTACAGTCTCAACAATTCTAAAAACAAGAGATATAAACGCAGTTGAAATCATATCAATCTCTTCCCAAAATATACTTTATTAATTAATACTTGTACTTTATTATAATTCATAATAATATCCTGTACATATTCACACTTGCACCACAATTTTTCTTGTAAGTTTAAGATTTAAATCTCACAAAACGTAAAACCAGAAATATTTTCCAGCAAAACGTTGCATAATACCTGTTATTTTGCTATATTCCATCTACCGTATTCTCTGCATGTATTCATCTTTTTCCTTCTGTCGTCGGGGATATATACTTGAGATGCAAGAAGAATGCCGACACATATGCAAAATAAAACCAGGTTCAAAATTCTCATGTCTTGTCTGAAAGGAGGAATGTTTATTATAGAACATGTTTCCAACAAGTATTACGTATCTTGAAATTTTAGTATACAGAGCGAATACAAATCAAAATGGAAAAACCATTTCACTATTTTGAGCTCAAGTTCTCCATATAGTATAGAATTGAAGGTAAGACGCATTTCCATTTAATATCTGGAAATATTCACATAAGAAATAGAATAAAACTGCTCTCAATTTTCGGATTTCAATAAGCGCTTAAATAGATTTACGATCTTGACTATGAGCTCTTATGAAACTCAAATTTCTATATCTTGATTGATCTTACACATTTATTTCCTGAATGAAATGTTCTTTCGGTTCATAATTTGGCTTAAATTGTTGATACATTGAAACTTAACATTATTTACATTCCTCGCGTACTCTCTCTCTAAAGTATTATCTTTTCACCCTATTTTCATCTATTTAGAATTCGTTAAATCATTTTTTATAATAGAATATTAATTGTTTTGGATATGTTTACACATAGCAACCTATTGAGGTAACCCGCCTATTTAAAATATCATTTCATTAGACCTAATACCTTTAGTTTTGAGACACACTATACACATATAAACAAAGAAAAAGATAAAAACAAGTCATAAATTGAAGTCGGGTTTTGCGAATTTTTTTGGAGAAGATCCGAAAGCGTAGGTATCGCTCGAGAACGAGGATAGATAGCCTGAAACCAGCGCAGTGAACAGTTTACTTTGTGAATGGTTCTTCTTTTATCGTATGTTACAGGAAATTTATAATATTGTTATTAACATAATTTGTACAAGTATTTCTTTTATTTTCATGAATAATATTTGATGGCATAACAGGTGTACATATTTAATTAAATCGTTTTATACTGTGAACAACACTGCTTTAAATGAAAACAGAAAATGTATTATTTGCTGCCTTTTCGTGCTAGGATTTTAATATTAGAATAACTGAGAGTGTACGCAAGGGCCTTGATGAATCTATATTAACCATTTCCTACCCTGACGGGAGAATATCCTAGTTATAAATGTAAGAGTCATTTTAGAGATATTGGCCCAAATTACAACTAAATAGCTGGGTAGCCTCCGTATTGCAGGACCTCAGTACCCGCCAGCAGCGCCTGGCTAAATAACAACAACCCCTTAAAATGTATTGTTAAAAGTGTGGAACAACGAATTGTGGTACGGGAGACAGTAATTTAATTTTTATTATACTAATATACAGCATAATTCGGTTTAGGAATTTAGATCGAGGTTTTCTCTGCCGTACTCTTTCCCCTCGTGAATTCCAGGCTGAGTCCGGCACGTTTTTCTCTAATAATTTGGCACGTTTTCTTTAATAAATTAGGTGTATTAGAAATCTGTGTTTTAATTTACATGACGCGCCTTTCCCTCAAATGTCCCTAATTGTGTTTCGTCGAAGCGCATTCGGGGTAAGTAAAGTTGTGGAAGATATAATAATAACACAACGTAGGTATTGGTTTCCTTTTTATTCTATTTTGACGGGTATTGGCAAAATAAAGACAAAGCACAACTTTACTTATCTCATTCAACTATGTTGAACAGGCCCGGGTTGGTTATACTACACTATATTATCCTGTAAAAGCCTTAAAACCTGTACTAGAGCATTTGAACTTTTATATTACTTTATTGCACATAATTCATATTATCTGCTTCATTATTTCAGTAGAAAAGTAATGAAAATTTTATTTTAATTTCAGTCAAGATTCTAAATTATAATTTTCACATGTACAAATTTTTTCATTACTTTCAGTTATTTCATTTGCCTGAATCAACATTCTCTCATTCCAGCTATTTGTAAAAAACGCTTTATTTACTAAAAGCTTTGGGACAAACTTTTAATATACATTTTATTTTGCACAAAGCAAACAATGTTTTTGTTATATGGTTTTCGCTCGTTTTATTCACCATCTCTTGTTAATTTAAATATTTACATGCTTTTAAAATGATTTTCACAAAGCCGTTTTTCTATTTTACGACAAATTGCATTTAATGCCTTAATCTCTTTATTTTAAATTTACATAAGAGTAATGCCGGTTAGAGGCGGCACTAAGGACTAAGGACTTTTTAATTTTAATTTAAATTATATAAATCTTAACTGACCAGCAGCTTAAAAAAAGAAAAACCGCAAACAAGGAAAGGTTAAATTAAATGTATCAAAAATCATCAGCGTTATATGGTTTGAAGATGTAAATATTTGACAACCATTTCTATTGAACACGAAATTCTTGACACTTTTAAAATTCAGGCTCTGGCCAAAGCTCTTACTGAAGCAAAAACAAGGCAATATTTGCAATTTAAAGTTTTGTATTTTGATAGCCTGATTTTTTTTGTGATTTATATCTTATATATTTATTACTAAAATGTTTTCAACCCTAGTTGAAAATATCTCTTCTATAATTTTGAGCCTAATAATAATTAATTTAAGTAATTTTATTTCTTTTGACAACACCGTACAGTGATTTATATGTTTTTATGGCGCTGCTTTTTACATATTTGTTAATTTTCGTTAATAATACTATTTTTTTTTGTCTCCGAATATTTCACAATCCGCCCTTTAATAACAATAAATAAATATTTTGTTTATAGTTAAAATGCGATATGTACGGAGTTTTTCAGTGTTGTTTATCACGAGCCGTTTTTGTGATTGTATTTCAAAGCGAAAATAGCATTAAAACTCGCTGCCAGCATTTAGCGTTTCGAGCGCAATTATATTTGTTAGCGAAACACCCTTGTAGTTTCGCCGAGTCGTGTTGCATCGCTCTACGTTGCTTTCGTCCGATTCAATGGAAAATGAAATTTGCGTCACGGGTCTCGAGGTTAAGGTTAATTTGATATATATCCGTTTTCCAATTCGTGTCATGGTCAGAAATCTTCAACCTCGTGAGCAAGTGTTGGGATTTATTGATTTTTGCGTACTGAATTTTGATTGGTTATCAATTTTTGGTTATGATGCGCAATTGTTGTCAGTCATAATTTTCGTAGTGGGGGTTGAAAGATTATTCCACGTTGGATTGGCGATTTTGGTTCGGTGTCACTTTTGAGTCAACCTGTCGTCAAATTGGCAGCTTTGGGTGCCGGCTTGGAATATTTTATTTTTATTTTGCCTTTTGAGGGATTCTCCAGCAGGGCCTTTTTTTTCAATTTTCAGGCCATATGCTTAGTTTTGCTGTCTGAAACTGCCCTTTGGGGGATTAAAATGCTAATTTAGACAGGTGAGTATTTCTACGTTTTTTTTTGCATTTTCTTTTCTGTAAATGCCATCATGTGGATGGATTTTAATTCCAATTTAATCTCTCTTACAGAGACCTTCTCGTCCATCCTTGCAGCCTGATGGTTCCTGCGTGAACTACCGAGACCCTTACAGGTAATTTACCTTTGATTTTTTTCTTTTCTCTTGATATTTCTTTTTTTTATTGATGCTCTGAATGTAAATGCTTTCTTGATTATGATATATGTAGAACCTTGAATATATTGATGTTCTGCAGGGTCCTACCGACGGACCTTTCCTGCTGGTCGAACCTGCCTTTCTGTTAGCTCTTTAGCATAGGCTACACCATCCGTAAAGTCTTTCCTCGGCTGAGGCAGTAGCCGATTTCTTCAGTTTCTCGTGTTCCGCGAGTAAACAATTTCTTCTGGAGGAGCTGTCTTCGGACTGTGAGAAATCTATTTTTTTATATGTTTTTGTTAATTGCTGGTTAGTTAGCTTTCGAGCCATTAATTTTTTCCTCTACCTAACAGATATACTTTTATTTTTTTTTATTAACTAAGGTACATTTCTCCGAGGAGGTCAAACCTTCTGTTTGCCTCGTGTTTTTTTGGAACTTTATAATCTGGTTAGTTGTGTTTAACTTAAAACAAGTCTGATTTAGGACTGAACGTTAATATCTGGTCAATTTTGTTTAAGCTAAAACACTCTAGTTATCTTAATTATGCGGCCATTATCAACATATGGTAACTAATGCCTACATATATATAAATAGTTGGAAGTGTACCTTCTTGTAAACAAATCATGATTTGAGTTTAGCAACTTTAAGTGATTGTTTATTTGCGTTACTCGAATCTTTCTTATAATAGGTGATTATTTGATGGTTGCACAAATTATATATATTTTTTTATAACGTTATTTCCGAAAATAAGTTTTTCTTTAGCTATATGTCAACAACAGATTGACTCAGACTTTTAAATTCTCAGTACAGTAAATATTTTGAGCATTTTCTTAGGAAAATCACATGTTTCGTTTCGTGAAGTAACCAAGTAAAGTTAATCGCTTTCTTCTTCATTTATAGTCGTTATTGTCAGGCATAAGCGGCCGAGAGTACCGGGGTACCACGATTATTAATTATTATTATTTTTCTTTATAATTGACTTGACGGCTTCTCAACAAATCAGTTATTTCTATTCTATTCTATTCATTCCGTATTATAATCAACCATTTCTTTTTTGGTATTAAACCGATTCTCTGCTTGCATATCTACCTGTTTTATTTAATTAGCTTTAGTATCAGTGTTCCAAAGGTGAAGTATTAAGAAGAAAGTATACTTGATTTATACTATTTGTGCTTAATAATTGAAACATTCTGGATTTACTGATTTTACCTTTATCGTTATCGTTTATTACTGACATTGGTTTGTGATTAATATTTGAGTATTTGCTTTATTTTTCTATTGTTAATACTGATACATTTCTGGCCTTCAAATCTGATTTAATTTCTTACTTATTTTTGTTATCATTTTATTTTGCCGTGAAGCTTAAGCTAAAACGAGTTCCATATTTCAACTTTAGGGTATTTCTTGCTTGTGCCGTCTACAAGCTCGTGGCGCCTTAAATAACTAAACCCACCCCTACTCTCTGACTTTTGAGTTAGGGCCTACTTTGTACGCTTAGACGACTACTCGTTCTATCCTACGTATCGATACACGTAAATTCCTTCAGTTTCAATTTTAAATTCTCAAATTTTATTTTTTTTTATTTGAAATTATTTACTCTCAGTTCCTTCTAAGCTGGAGTGAAGGTTTTGCGCCTATAGAGGGACAAGAAAAAGCGTAACATGTTCTTTGCTGAAGACTTAATCGAAATTTAATCTTTAATGATGCAACAAAAAATCAAGTATTTTGAGTAGTAGCTGAAGCTAACGCTGGTTTAATTTAATTCTAAAACCTTTATCAGAGAGATAGATGCAAAGGGAGTAGATTAGATGCAACAACTCCTTCAAGGCACACACTTGGACCGGTTTGCGATGCTCTATTGCAAATAAACAAGGGAAATTTAGAAAATAATGTAAAGAATTTAACTGCATCTATAGCATCCAGATTTAACTCTAAAACCTTTATCGGAAGCTCAAACGTTTAGATTCACTACTTGTATCGTCAATAATTATCAAGTGATTACTGACAAAGCTTCCTAGACGGCTACGAGCTTAAAAAACCGTGGAAAGCACTTGACCCTTAACTGGCTAGTTTAAGACCTTATATAATACCTCGCAGAGGTTTCCACATTCTGATTATTTCTGCTATGGATTACTGCTTTCTTGAACTTCAATTTATAACAGTGTTATCTTTTATGAAGTACTACATTTTGTTTTTCGCCCAAACATGTTGGGCTATTCCAGAATTTAATGTTTTGCTTCTTTGGGTATTGATTCGTCTTACACGCATGGTGCCCGATATGTATTCGAGAGAGAGTTTTTCTTTAAATGTAGCTATTGACTTGAAGACAGTTCTTGCGTTGTATTTGCGTTCAATTTGTTGGACTTTCTCTGAAAGTTCTTCGAGGTATGGAGTGCTGAGCATTCTTTCTTCTTCCTGTCCGATTGGTTGTTGTCTTTTGTGCATATCTCTTTGCACTTTCTGTAATAGCTTTTCTGGATACCCATTAGCTTTAAAATCACTTTTGATGTTAATTCTCCTTTTAGACTTAGTGTGTCAGAAATTATTCTAGCTCTATCTAGTAAGGATCTAACAACTTCTTAATCACATTTTCGGCTTATGCTTAGAGGTTCTAATTGCTTCAGTTTCAAACCAGTCCGTGTAGGCATTAGCACTTGCAAGTGAAAGTGGTGATTCCATAGGTAGTTAGCTCATCGTTCTGAGAAAAGATCTATCACGAAAGTAGGAATTATTCAGGCAATCTTTTAGTAATTCCATTACGCCTTCGACTGGTATAGCTGCGATCATCCTCTTCCAACTTGGTCCTAATTATCCTCAAAGACTCTTTTATTGGTGTGTGTTTTCAACGTCAAACCTAACGAAACGGTCTATTGAATGAATAATGACTGCTCCTATCACTTCTGAAAAATTATTGGAGTTTTTGAAAAGGTTTGGTTAGGAAGGAGGAATTTAGCATGATTATACGCTGGAAAGATAAGCACTTTCCATTTTTTTGGTAGAACATAAAGATGTAATGTAAGGCCAATTTGGTTCTTATTTGTCCTCGATGCACCCCTTGTATTTTCGTAGGATTGTGTAAACTTTCTTTTCTATTGAAGCTGTAGGAAATTTTCTTTAGAGGTAGTAGTTTTCTTTCCAAAGTTGAAGTAAGTTATATTCGTGGACCTCCATAACCATGGTGGTATTTACGTATGCTGATGAAATCTTAATTAAATTGCCTTTCGTGAGCAACTTCTTTCTCTTTAGACAAAATTCCTGATGACATTATTTATTTTTCTCTCCAATTTAGTTCAAATTTTTCATCTTAAGTCTACTAAGGTTGGTTTTATTTCGATGGTCCCACTGCGGCAAAAATGTCGACAGTGAGATCTCCTTTAGGGTTACGGCCAAATTGACGCCATGCTTCAACAGCTGTTGTTATTCGGTGTTGAGAGAAAGGGTGAGAGAGAGGATGATGGAGAGGATGAGAGAGAGGGCAAGAGAGAGGGTAAGAGAGAGAGAGGTATTTGCAGCTTTTCTTGGATTGCGTGATGGTTCTTGAGTGGTCCTTTGTTATATTTTGCGTTTTATGCTACAACTAACTATATCAACAGGGCCTTCAGCAAAAAAAAAACTACTAGTTTAAGGCTGTCTGCTAATTTAATAAATAACTCGTAATTTTCCTTTCTGTTAAATTGTATCTCTTCATCTTAGAAATGCGGCCTTGAACGTGTACTTCGAACGCCCCTGAACTGCCTTATTTCTTACGAAAAATGTAGAAAGAAGAATGAACCACTTTAGGCCTCAGATAAAAACCAAGGATTCGCAACAGATCCGAATTTTTAGCTAATATGAAGACGACTTCGTAGATCAGCACTCTACCTGAGGTTATGGATCACACGTCTTTCCGCTAATGCGGCTGGCTATCCACTTGGTAATGCTCCCAACGTATCAATATCTGGCAAGCTAGTGTTTCGAAAAATCATCATTGGGTTGCACGTATGTCTTTAATGGCAATGGATAGGGTAAATTTTTTACACAACTACTCTTGTTGTGGTAAATACCTAAAGCATAAGGATAGGTTTATGAGGTAATAAACGAGATAATGTAAGAGATTTTCATTGCACCAAAAATAGGGAAAGTTTCATCTTTTAATAAATCGAATTAGATTAATAATAACTAAGATATTAAAGTTCAACATAACTGTACTGTCGATGCTAGGTCACTGCTTGTTAAGTATAATTTGGAGCATCTACTCGAGCTTCCACTATTCTTTAGTTACCATGGATAGTACGTGACCTAGTTTCTAAATACATTTTCTTCCTGCCAAAATTATTTTATTGCTTTTTGTGCTTTCCTTAACTTCAGATCTATTGTCATCGTTTTACTTATCTCTTGCACCCAACACCATGTTTTAAATTATCATCACTTTGGTTCATTTTCCAGCTTGTATCCGCAGTTCTGTTATTCCAACGAACATCCATTTTACTCTACTGATTTTGCTCATTAGCAAAACTCGCTAAGCAAACTACATATTGATATCCCCTTGTGTTATGTGCAATATGTAATGAGCAAAACTCAACTATTCCCAAATTGAATGTACTTGTAAGCAAGCTTTGCCTGCTTTGTTTAGCCAGCCAATAAACTTTTGCTTTGGAATGTTCCATGGAATTTAGTCACGTGTGTCCCGAACAATTCCACCACACTCTCGGCTCTCTCGGGAATATTTTGAGCGTAGCGATATTTTGAGCTAATTTATACTCTTTGTTGGCTTAATTTAGGCTGATTAAACAGATTTTCGACGTTAAGCCAAGCGTTGGCATTTAGCTGTTATAGAAGTGAAATTGAGACATTTAAATATGTAGATTATACCTATAAAAATAAAAAGAAAGATACACATTTATTAATCCCATGGTCATTGAAATGATATGTCAGGTCAAACAAATTGAAACTCAGAAAATGCAACTAAAATAATAAAGACAGTTGAAATACCATATTAACAAGGGTAAAGTTAATAAATATTTAAGGCCTCCCTAACCGACCAAAGAGTTTGAACTTAAATTTACCAAAGATACTTATCTATTTTAAATAAGCGGGAAAGACGCCTTTCCTAAGCCGATTGTTAAGTGTTTTCAGTTATCATCTATTTAGAATGGCTTGGTTGATAAAAGTGATCTAATGATGCTTAAATTGCCGAATCAATGACTTCATTTGTAATCTCACACCATGTAAGTCATGTAAGTCATTCGTTATCTACGTGTGTCCTATCGGGAACTTCATCCATTGATTGTGAAGGAAATATTCCTAACTAGGAAATAACTTAAATAAGATTTCCACTAACTTTATTTAAACATGACACGTGTTTCGACGGTAACGTCTTTTTCAAATGTGAATAGTTACACTAAGATATGCTAAAATTATATAGTTCAGCTGTTGCAGGTAAATTACAAGAAATAATCTTGACCCAGGCGCCTTATGAATAGCAAAGGAAACAAGTTAACAATTTCTAGGAAAGCTTTAATAACGGAGAAAACCCAAAATCAGTTTGTTCGTTAAGTAATATATTCAATTTTTTATATTTATTGAATTTCCATAATTTCTAACAGATTTGATTTTTTACCTTTATTTTCAATATGTAAAACATTGAAATCATTATTGAAAATGTGGTTTTCATTAATTAAATGACAAGCATAGTTAGAAGTATCCTTGCCATTAATGAAACAAGACTGGTGTTCTTTTATTCTCTTTTCAAAAGGTCTACTATTATTAATGGCAAGGATACTTCTAACTATGCTTGTCATTTAATTAATAAAAACCACATTTTCAATAATGATTTCAATGTTTTACATATTAAAAATAAAGGTAAAAAATTAAATCTGTTAGAAATTATGGAAATCAATAAATATAAAAAATTGAATATATTACTTAACGAACAAACGGATTTTGGGTTTTCTCCGTTATTAAACCTTTCCTAGAAATTGTTAACTTGTTTCCTTTGCTATTCATAAGGCGCCTGGGTCAAGATTATTTTTTGTAATTTACCTGCAACAGCTGAACTATATAATTTTAGCATATTTCAGTGTATCTATTCACATTTGAAAAAGACGTTACCGTCGAAACACGTGTCATGTTTAAATAAAGTTAGTGGAAATCTTTAAGTATTTCACTTATTCAAGTGGTTCTTATGGATCTCCATCAAGTAAAGGCTAATTCGATTAAATTCTAACTAGGAAATGTTTAAACATTTCATAACAGAAAAGGCTAGAAAATAGTTTGAGTTAGCTGCTGCTCAACTATCATCAAGCCCAACCTGGGCTAATCCAAGAATAACTGAAGTGAACGAATACTGTCAGGTGACAACTGGAAATCTGAGCGAAATCCCGCCTTAAATGCGAACCCATCATCTTTGACCCGTAATATAAGATATGGAGCCTCTCTGCGTTGAATTGATCCTGTAACCGCCTTGAATCGATCCTGAACTTCTTCTAACCGGTCCTGAGTCTCTAATTATTTTTATTTGCAGCAGTCGATAGCAGCGACTGCTGCCCGTTGTATACAAACATGTCTAAAGCTGTATACAGATCTGTCTAAAGCTATACATTGACGTACATAAAGCTACCTAAAACTGTATACAGACCTGTCTAAAGCTATATATGGACCTATATAAAGCTGTCTAAAGTCGTATACAGACCTAATGAAAGCTGTCTTAAGCTGTATATAGACTTCTATGACAATAATATTTAAGCGGCAGAAGGGAATGTATATTTAGCTCAAATTAGGACTTAGAAAAACATTCAGAAATTTAACTAACGTGATGATGATCGACGGGGCTAGACTCACTAACATTGTCATTTATGTCTAACAATGCATCCACTGCGTAGGCATGAGTACGTGTTTGTGCTGTGATTGGCTCACCTCGCGGAAGCTTAAGTGGAATATTACCCCTGCCTGAAACGGAACCAAAAATGCGGGATTACGGCCCTATGCTTTTCTTACGGGAGAGGGTGCTCAGAGAAGAAGAATCAAAATTAAATTGGAAAAACCGTTAAATTTACAATTTCATCCTATTCAGCATTAAAAATGAGAGTAACTTTGAATTAGGCTGCCTGTTTCAAAAATGTTTTCAAATTATTGGCAGTTTAACATAGTTAAGTTACTTTTATTTGACCAATTTTTTTATACATGATTTACAAGCTAAATAGCTGCTTCTAACGCACGTTTATCTGAAACAACAAATTTTTCTCCCATTATATGTTTTCGAAGGCGATTATTGCGAGATTCGAGTGTGTTATTTAAAAAACACAACGGCAGCCGCATCTCCCTCAAACTGAAAAAAATGAATGAATCTAATGGACTGTTTTTATACATAATTTACAAGTTAAATAGGTACTTCTAACGCACGTATATATGAAACAGCAAATTAGTCAACCATTAAATTCGCGTGTGTTACTTAAAATCACAACATCAGCTGTCTCTCCCTCAAACTGAAAATAAGCAATGGATCTTGTCACGGGCCGATTTGGCTATCGTATATCGAAGCGAAAATAGCATTAGAACTTTCTGCCACCATTTAGCGCTTCGAGCGCATTTGTATTTGTTAGCGAAATACCCTCGCAGTTTCCGTATCGTTCTGAAGAGACCTCTCGGCGAAGCAGTTTAGTGTAAAATTTGCGTCGCTAAACAAACATCAATTTTGGACGGATTGAATTTGGCGCGTAAGGACCCTGAGATTAAAGTCGGTGGTCTGTAGCGTATCCGGTTCCGGATAGCTACGTTACCGTGAATCTTTGACGTCACGGGCGAATGATGGGTGGTAACCTTAGCGCATACTCTTTTTGGATTGGGTGTTGAGTCGAGCATTGCGCGCAATTACTTAATTACCTTCGGATTAATTAGACGAAGTGGTTTAACGACAATGCCCTTCCGGCTACTCCGAGTAGTTTTTCATGGTAGATGCCGATAGATCGAAATCCCTGGTTTCTATTGTCTAAATCCCTTGGATGAATTATTAGGAGGAACATGTGACTTGCCAAGCCATGTATTCAATGGTAGAGCAATATTTTCGAAGTGGGGATTCTCGTAAGCTTACTACTTAAATTTCCGATTTATTGGCGTCACTTTTAGTCAACCTGTTGTGAAAATTGGCAGTTTTGTTGCCGGCTGGAAATATTTTTCCTGATTTTACCTTTTGAGGGATTCTCCGGCCGGGCCTTTTATTTTCAAGTTCCGGGCTATTCTGTGTCTTACCTTTACGCTTAGTGTTTGGTGTTTGAAACTGCCCCTTGGGCGAATTAAATGCTGATTTCGACAGGTGAGTGTTTTTACGCTTTTTGTTCGGGATAAACAAGTGATTTTATTATTGCCATAAAGGAGGGTGTGGCATCTTAATTAATCAGTTTTAATAAACTGTATTACTATAGGGTGGTGAGAGGAATTGAAACATGTAGTCGGTTTGATATAATTTAATAATGCAGGTGTAAATTGCATTTAAATATGATAGATATAAATAAACAGCGTTTTTTATGTTAAATAGAAATTAGAAATTATATATGTACAATTCTTAGACTAAAACTTCCAATCATTCATTCATTCAAGCATACAACTAATGTTACAAAAGGTTCCTTAATTATTAACTAAATACTAAAACAGTCTTGATTATGCAATTTAAAACTGAAATATGTTTGTCCTCTCTGACTTTCAATGAAATGAACTTTTATGCTTTCAATCTAGCACCTTTCTTTCGTACAGAATATCTTAATCTCCAATGCTCTACTTCACTCAAAACAGCTAGGGATTCCACTTTGAATCTTTGAATTAACTTGTACCGTACAGGGACCACTTGAGCTAATAATTCGGTGCCGCCATTTTATGGATCCTCTTCATCTAAGGGGGGAAAGAGACGCTACGTCGTTTCTTGCTTTGAAAAATTGGGTTAACAGCCCAAAGGAGGTCTTTGTCCAATCTTGAACAAAGATAACTGAGGTGCACTAAATATTCTCTAATATTTCTGCATACAAGAAGAGAAATTGACCCAAAAAGGAATTTGACCTTTGGCCAGAGGAGAACAGCACGTTTTACTGCTATTCGAGCGAACGTTTTAACTGAACTGTGAGAGACTAGAGAGCAGTGACTGGACTGATCTAGTACACGAAAATAACTAATGAAATGAGCGAAACAATAATTATTTGCCTTAAACAGAGCTAGGACAAGCTAGATGTTTTTTGGCGCAAAGAGGCACTTGTTAGAGCGCGGTGACGTGACCGATCTAGCAACGTGGAGTGTTAGCAGAGCACTGAAATATAATTTGTCTATCGCTAGGCGGCAGAGTCCGGCAGACCAAATAAAAAGTGGGGGTTGACTTGGCGCTTTGCCGAATTCATTTGAGATTCAAAGGGTAGAAACTGTTTTCTTTCTTTATTTGACAGACTTATTGTTCACAATGCTGACTGAGGCAAAAATACATTGAATTGAAAACTATTAAGAACGATTTCCTTTACGAGTGAAAGTTGGCTATATTGTAATCTATTATACCGACAGTAGTAGCGTACAGGCTCGAACTAAGGGATCGTCCATCCAGGTTTGAACTAAGGGGTTTTAGAGAACTGGCATATATGCTAATTTACATGCACAAATTGGGTTGTACCCGGGGTGAAATAAATCTATTTTGTTTAATTACGGTTTATTTATGCTGTATACATACAGGGTGTTATCACCAAACTGTGAAAGTGAAAAACGATAGTTTCTACACGTGTTGGGGTATTTCCCGAACACTTCTTTTTTGTATTTTCTAATCTGTGAATGCCGCCATTTTGTAAAGCCATGTGAATGGCTTTTAATTCCTTTAATCTCTCTTACACATGCCTGCTCGTCCACCCTTGCAACCTGATGATTCCGGCGTAGGCCACCGAGACCCTTTTACAGGTAATTTTCTCTTGATATATTTTTTTTATTGTTGCTCTGAGTATAAATACTTGCTTGATTGTGAGTTGATTATGTTGATGTTTCATAGGGATCTACCGACGGGTTTACTTCTACTGACGGGCTTATTTCTACTGACGGGTTCTACTACGCTTAACTAAGAGTCAAGTCTTCAGCTGGTCTTTCTTGACTGGGCTATTTTCAAGTACACGTAAATTTATTCAGTTCTAATTTTAAATTCTCAAACTTTAAATTTTTCTTTTAATTTGAAATTATTTACTCTCGGATCCTTCTAAGCTGGAGGTAAGGTTTTGCGCCAATTAGAGGAAAAAAAAGCGTAACAAATTTTTGGCGCCCAACGTGGGGCTCGAACCCACAACCCTGAGATTAAGCGTCTCATGCACCAGTCAACGCTTTTTCTTTTCTTCTAAAATATCTTTATACATAAATTACAAGTTAAATAGGTACTTATAACGCACGTATATCTGAAACAACAGATTTCTCTCCCATTATATCTTTTTGATGGCGATGATTGCAAATTCGCGTGTGTTATTTAAAAAAACACAACATCAGCTGCCTCTCCCTCAAACTAAAAATAAGCACTGGATCTAATAGAATATTTTTATACATAATTTACAAGTTAAATAGGTACTTCTAAAGCGCCTATATCTGAAACAACAGATTTCTCTTCCATTATATTTTTTCGATGGCGATAATTGGGACATTCGCGTGTGTTATATAAAAAGACATAAGTTGCATCTCTCTCAATCTGAAAATAAGGAATGAATCTAATAAAGAGTTTCTATACATAATTTGCAAATTAAATAGATGCTTCTAACGCACGTATATCTGAAAGAACAGATATTTCTCCCATTATAATTTTTCAATGGCGATATGGCGAAATTCGCGTGTGGTATTTAAAAACACAACATCAACTGTCTGTCCCTCAAACTGGAAGTAAGAAATAGATCTAGTCAAATATTTATATACATAATTTACAAGTTAAGTAGCCGCTTCTAACGCATGTATACCTTAAACAACAGATTTATTCCCCATTATATTTTTTCGATCGCGATTATTGCGAAATATGCTTGTGTTATTTGAAAAACACAACATCATGGTAAATATATGTCACTGCCACTGTCAAATAAAAACTATTTTAATGTGTTTCTTGTTTACGGAGAAAGTGGTAATAAAGTGTGTTATATTTGCTACTCGAAACCCATAAATAAACCTGTTGTAACGTTTAAATATTGTGTCGCAAATCCATCATTGTCTGTTAGACAAGCTAAATTGGAATCAGAATTCATTATTTATATGAATAGACAATACCAAGCATGAATAGATAACATAAAAGGTACTATAAGTTGCAAGTACATTTACATGAATATACAATAATAGGAGATGCTATATGTATGATATTTGCCTAGATACCTAGTTTTTTGCTATTTCTAACATTTCAGGCATACTAGGTTTAAATGTAAATCAAAACACGTATCGAAAACATATTCGTTTCTTTAAATAAAATATGTAGGTACGTATGTAAAAACAAACCATGACTTTATAGATTATATTCAAAGCCTGAATAGGGAAATTGGATAGCCGGCAATATACATATTCGATTTAACTTGATCAAGTTTTGTACGGCATCAAAATTCCAGGCCTGAAGAAATCTTTATTGCTTCTTCGAATTCTAGTACGTTCATTTTATCCACTCAAATTCGATAGTAGGTCAATTTAGCTACATTGTGTGCTAGTTCTAGTTAAATTGCTCTCTTCAAATATTATAAATATGCGATAAAATGTGTTTGTGAGAACTTGCCAGATATACTATTTTAAATTTCACTGAACTAAAGCTATAAGAATCTCTTAAACTTATTTGGCATTTTTCTATAATACTATTTTCTTATTCAGGGCCGCATTTAGAAGCAATTATTCCGCGCCATTTAATACAAAAAAATCGGCGTTGCAGGGATGGCTCAAGGCTCTTTTCATTAATATTCTATGGAGTGGCTCGTGGCGAGATATTTAAAGATAAATGGAATTTTATTGAATCTCAGTTACAGATTTTCTTTCGAGGAATTTCAAGTGCAACCGAGATGACTTTGTTAGAAATTAATAGCGTATCTAAAGGACATTCCATGACATTCAGTAACCTTTTGGTAAAGGACTTATTAGAAATTGTTTCTCAGATATGAATTAATATTATTAGATTATAGAGACAAGGACATGTTTGTGGAAGTGGTTTTTATATACCTACATATAACACCTGCTTAAAATATAAAACATGTTAATATATTCTGTGAGTATCAAACGTTATTCCTAATTATTTCACACGCTTTGAAATTGAATTCACATAAACAATACCAAGCAGACGCAGGAAATGAATACTAAAATAATAAAGAAATTTCAAAATAAATATCTTATGTTTCAACAAACTGTCAAAAAATGTATTTGCTTCGTCCCAAGAAATTGATAGAATATCCACTTCTTCCATAAACATCAAAACGTTTATTTTAAATCCCCTAAAATTCAAATTAAAATTAATGCCTAAGCTTGGATCTCAGTCCATAAAAATTTCTGCGCTATTTCCTCTTTGTAAACCCGCTCGACTGTTCCAGAAAAAAAATAGTTTATAGCTTGGCTGCGACTCGGTAGATTTACTATTAGTGTTTGCGTAGCCGGGTCACGTATGTACCGTAAAGTGGAACAGCTCTGTGGTTTTTTAAAAGTACATAATATATCGTGGCCTTTTGTATAAAATAAAGACCGGGTTTTATCTATTAAAACCGGAAAATAGCCGTATTATGAAAGTATATCGGTGACTATAAAATAACAAAGTTATGTTTCATTAGCTTATAGAAGCACGAACTAAAATAATTTTTTAACTAAAAGCTTCTATAAACAAGGAAATTATTAATGAGCGCGTTAAAATAGCAGAATACAGGTTTCCAAGTGAAACTATTTTCATCATAATATCATAAAACAATTTTAGTATTTATAGACAGATAGATAGCAAGTAGGAGAATTATAACGATCTGTAAATCCTTCACACATACATTTAATTAAATGGTTTTGAGTGCCAAAAGAAACAGGGACCAGGATCTACATGAATTGTGAATTAATCCAGAACTCAAACATAAACTTTGCCAGTCAGCATCTAAGCATGATATGTTTATATTTAATTCACGAAACATTTTCTATTCTCAATTTAATACGAAAACATTAGGTCTATAAAATTTTCAAGTTATTATGAGTTAAAAATCTCTTGGCCCTTGTCAATATGAAAATAATTAAGAGTATAAATCAATATTCTACTTTTCATGAGCCCCATAATATGAAATTACAATTCTTGATCAACGAACGTTGCAAATATTTCTCTAGGAAAAACCATAACATTTTATAAAAAATAGCAGGAAATCCTCAGTGTTGCAGTTAATTACATTTCAGGAAATGGGGTTTAGCAGGAAGGATTTAACCTAAAAAGTAATGGGCACTCATCCAATTAGCAAATAAAAGCAGCCTGAAATGGAGTGGGCAGTGAGGGGAATATTGTGGGTTTTAGCCTCTAAGTCTGGAGCTGGAACGTTTTTATTTGTGTCCTTTGTGCGGAATTTTAACGAAGCTGAATACGATTACTTCGTTTTTGCTTTGCTTTCGTATTTTTAACGTTTAGTTCAGCACCTTGCGTCACTTTTTGCTAAAGGCTTTCAGAGTTCTGTGTCTGTAGACAAATATTGCCATTCTGGAATATTATACACAGTTCGTCTGGAACATGGAAACGAAAATTCGAGGCTTTAATATTACTGTATTATAAGCTATGAAAATTTTCATGCCCAATTATTTATGAAAGCTAAATTACACCTAACATTTTGCTAATAAATCATTTTATTTTTTTCTTCATTCATTGTCAGGAATGAATAATAGTTATTTTCCTAACAAGTGCGCAAAGTGATACTTTTCCGCACGCGACTGATGTTGACCGAACGACGCCAAGCGGAGTTCGGTCAATCAGTCGAGTGCGGAAAAGTCACTTTGCGCAAGTGTTAGGAACAATATATTTTCTACGAGCGCGGTCCAAACAAGCACAGAATAATAATGACCCGTATTTAAATAAAAGAAAAATGTCCATTATACCTACTGTTGCTTTACATGACTATTATTGTTGACCTGACATGACTTAAAAAGATATGGTTTTTGGTTTAAGTTGTAATATCGCGAATTACGGAAGCTTTGAGAGAAAAGGGAATGATTAAGAGTTAAAACGGTTTTCTTATGTTGCATACATAATTCGATCAATCACATTTTTCTTCCACGTGCCAGGATACATTCAGGTAAATCTTGGAGTCATTAGAACTATCCATTTTCTTAAGGCTTTCTAGCGACGCTGAGGATTATGTTTTTTGGGATACTTCGTTTTACACCTAGATTTGTTTAAAATCTGTCAATCTGACAATTATAGGTATTGTTGCTTGACATAATTTTTTACTACTATACCGAGGATTTCAAAATATATGGTTTTTGGTTTAAGTTACAATATCGCGAATTACGGAAAATTTTAAGGAAAAGAGTATAGTTATGACTTAAAACGGTTTCTTATATTGCATAAAAAGTCCAAAAGTGTAAAGTTTCTAAAAATGTTTGAACATTTTCTTGTCTCTGGTGATTTTAGAGAATTTTACTTTCCCGCACATTTTCCCGCATAGCGTGCGGGAAAGTACTACTTTGCGCACTGAGTAGCGTGCGCAAAGTAGCTACTTTGCGCACGCTCGTAGAAAAAATAATTTTCGAAATGAGGGTTCTTTAAATATAAGCTTAATTTCAAAATATGGCACATGTAGGGATGATATTATCATATATTGTCATTGTTCATACTTCTCCCATTAATTATGGTGCAAATCCAGTAATTATTATTATCGTCTTGTAGTAGTTGGTCCAACTTTCCTTTGACAATGCCCTTTATCTAACTGCCCTCCAAAAAGGGAGAAGGAGGCCACACATGCGCTTGCCTTATATAAAAGAAAATAAATGTTTATTATCAAGTGAGTTTCAAGAAGTCAAATCCTAAATTTTTTCGGCAACATGCTGGACAACATTAAATCTTGTTCAATATAAACTCATCGACATAAAATTTGGGACAACCAAAATTTAGATCAAATTTAAACTCATAACTTTTTCTTCCATAGTCCGATTTCAATCTTTTTTTTTCAAAATGTAGATAAATTGTTTCGTTTTTAATTAATTTTATTCATTTTTCAAAAATACGGTTTAGATGTTGATATATTCAAGAAAATAAAAAGTATATTTTTTTCTCTAAAGTTTGTAACACTCTGTAGAGTAATTTTACAATGTAAAGTACACTAGAGAGGCTTTTCTGCAGAGTTTGATTCATTTTTAACTTTTTGCTGTTTTATTCTTCTCGGTATCATCATCGGTTTAAGAGATATGAATTTTTTAAATAAACATTAAACTTTTTGATCAAGTCTATTTTTAATTGAAACATAAAAGTGGGGGTTTTAAAAGTTAGTACCTCGTGTTTCCTCCTCTAGCTCTTATAACAGCTACTAAACGTCGATTCATTCCTCTAATTAGGTTTTGGATATCCTCTAGTGAAGTAGTAGCCCATTCTCCTTCCAGAGCATTTCGGAGCTCTTGGAGAGTGAATAACTGGCCTCGGCGTTTCCTGATTCGTCTACCTAACATATCCCATAGATATTTTATCGGAATAATGCCAGGACTACGAGCAGGCCAGCGCATAACGTTTATTCAAAGTCAAAGTCAAAATACGCTTTATTGTTAGAACACAAAATTGTTGTTAACAAAGAAAAATAAGTAAAAAATATGTTAAATCCTAATACAGTATTCAATACTACAGCGTGATAAGAAGGTCAAATTTAAATTTCCAAATTCAAAAAATGCTTTATAGTCCAAAAAACTAATCTCATTGACAAAGCTATAAGAAATAATAAAAAAACAAACAAAAAAAGAAAAGAAACAAGAAAGAAAAATACATTAAAATAGTCTTAAAAATATCCTAAAATAATATTTATGCATCAAACTTGGAAACCACCAATCATATCAAAAATCTGTACAAAATCAATAAAATGTCATACAAATATATATCATAGTCAAAAAATTAACTAGAGAAGAAAGTCAATACATCAGTTAACCGTAGAAACAACATGATTCAACACACAGATCAACTTCACAATTACAAAACATCGTTGTAAAACTCGTCCAAGCAATAATAAGCCTTATTTATTAAAATGTTTCTCACAAACCGGTTAAACCGCCTGTCACTCTCTATATTTTTGCATTCCAGAGGCAAGCGATTGTACATCTTTACACCCTCGTATATAATTGAATGTTTTGTAAGGGTACTCTTAGGAATGCACAGACCTATATTCTCACTGGTATACCTTGTCACGTATGCATTTGTATTCGAGTCATTATAACTCTTGTACTTTTTCCGGATCAACTAAACTGTCATAAGAATAAAAATACAAGTTAATGTGAGAATTCCCTCCCTAATAAATAGCAGTCTACAGTGTTCTCTGGAGCCAGCTGCGCATAACCATCTCACAGCCCGCTTCTGCAATACAAAAACAGATTGTATGAGATGCAGGCCAGCGAAGCCCCAAAATTCAATGCCATATCTCAAATGAGACTCTACCAGGGCAAAGTATACATTTCTAGCCGTTTTCATTTCAAGTTCATTGCGAACCAATCTAATAGCATAGCAGGCCGAGGCCAATTTTTTTCTCAACATAAAAATATGCGTATCAAATTTTAATTTAGAGTCAATCAAAACTCCCAAAAATTTAGCGTGGTCTTTATTTTCTACATTTTCCCCATTTAGTGAGAGATTTGGAGCAGCTCCCTTAAATGTTATAAGATTAATTTGCCTATGTTACAAGTAAGCCTGTTTGCGTCACACCATTTCTTTATAATTCCAATATCATTATTTATCGTTTCTCCCAAAGTAGCGTTATTTGTTCCTAGCCATAGAATTGTGGTATCATCAGCAAATAATGTAAAGGATCCATTAATGCTGATGGAAGCTAGGTCATTAATGTAGATGAGAAACAATAATGGTCCAAGCACAGATCCCTGTGGAACCACAGAATCAATGGTTTGCACCGATGATACACTGCCATGGCAACTAACCACCTGTTTCCTATTTGCCAGATAGGACTTAAGCCAAGTCAAAGCACAGCCCCTAAAGCCATAACGAGGTAGCTTTTGCAGCAGTATTTCGCGATCCACACAATCAAATGCCTTGGAAAAATCGCAAAATACCGCCGCGGCCATCTCTCCTGCATTCAGTCCCAAATAAAGCCTCTCAAGTAAATTAAAAATCGCATCACTAGTGCCCTTCTGAAAACCAAATTGGTTTTTATTGAGTAAGTTATGCTTTTCCAAAAAAGACAACATTCTGATTTTAACAATCTTTTCTATAATCTTTGAAAGTGTTGGAAGTATTGAGATTGGTCGAAAACAAGAGGGATCATTAGAGTTTCCACCATTAAAAAGAGGTTTCACCAGAGCCGTGCTCAAACTATCAGGGAAAATTCCCTTGTCGAAGGAAATATTTATAATTCCAGCAAGCTCTTCAAGCACCGAGTTCCAAAGATTAATAAAGATCTTCAATGAAACGCCATCAATGCCTGCTGAATTTTTATTTTTTATTGATCTAAATATACTTTTTATTTCATTTGCATTGGTGTGGTACAGACAAAAGGAGTCTCGTACAGATACACTTCGCAGAAAATCCATAGGATCAATGCTAGAATATATATCCTTTCTCAAGTTTTCGGCCACCGAACAATAAAAATCATTGAAGCCATCTGAATCTATATCAGTCTGATAATTTTATTATGACTTCCCCTTAGATCATTTACAATGCCCCAAATTTCTTTTGATTTATTTTTTGCATTACTAATTTTTGTATTATAGTAATTTTTTTTGCATTTTCTATAACTTTCCGGTAGATTGATTTATACTTACTGAAAAAATTTATTACAAATTCTGATGGATTATATTTTCTAAGAGTGTGTAAAAATCTAAGGTTTTTTGAAGAGACTTTAATTCCATTCGTTACCCATGTCTTTTTTCTTTTTTGTTTTATGGATTTTAGTGGGAAATTTTTATTAAAAAGGATAACTAATCTAAGCTTAAATTCATTGAGAGGGTCTGGAGAGCTCCTAATCTCCTCCCAGTTTATATTTTGACAGTCATTTCTAAATCTTGTAAAATTGGATCTACTATATATTCTGCCCTTTCTCTTACTTCTAATAGTCTTTGTTTTCAAGTTTATCTCAGATAGTATGGCTTCATGGTCCGATAAAGCAGCCGGCACTACCCTCGTCTTGCAACAGTGTTTATCATTGAAGTTTGTACAAAAATAGTCAAGTAAAGTATTTGAAGCATTAGTTATACGCGTAGGGTCCTCAACCAACATTTTTAAATTAAAGGATAGAATGATTGCAGACAGACTCTGTGTATGTATAAAATCTTTATCTAAATAATTTATGTTAAAATCACCCGTAATCAAAATCTTGGATCTTACCGGCAAAAGGGAAAGCAACGTCTCCAACCTGTATAAAAATTCTTGAACTTTGCTATGTGGGGGTCTATAGATGCATAAAAGATAAATGTTGATCTTTTTATTATGCACAAGTGAGAACTCAAACTCATTTTCCACCAGCATATTATTATTTTCGCACACACTAAAAAAGTCTACCCATTCATAATCTCTACGAATAAATATTGCTGTACCACCCCCCACTGTATTCTTTCTGCGGAAAGAGGTGAGCATTAAATAGCCTGAAATGGACAGAGGTTCACCCACTCTCAGCCAATGTTCGGTTATAAACAAAATTGAGGGCATCTAATGGTACTGCAAAAATACTGTTAGTTCATTAATCTTGTTACGAATTGGTTGGATATTCAACGAAAGACATGACACATCGGTCAGAGTTCCATATCTGTCCGGCGTGCCTGTCCTTCCTCGTCTAAAAAAGCTTGATCCGAATTAGATACTTTCCATGACATGGAAAAAGACTGGCCCACTATCTCTCCAGGTCCAACACTCAGAACCGCATCCACTGCATGCCCTGGAGGAACGCTATAATCAATCCGAGAAGCCCCCGAACATTCATGTGAAACCTCAACATCAACGTTAGGGATAATAAAATGCAATGTTCATGCCCTTCAAATTTCGACAACTCTAAAATGGCCCTGTGCATAAAACCTGCCAGCACTCGCTTGCCTCTCGAATTCAAAAAAATACTGCTGTCAGAAAAACAATTTGGGTCAAACTTATCCTGCAAATCCAGTAACTTTACATTATTTGAATAATAACATAAACTCAACATACAATTAAAAATCTTATTATTTACGCAATACAACATTTTTGTAGCATTACAGTTAAAATTAATTGGAATGGTACATACAATCAGGTTTGTACAAAAAATACTTATTAGTCAATGAAGTTAGGCATTTCATAGATATATTTTCATTGTTGATTCCAGCCAAAAGAAGTACGAAATCTGATTTTGTCAATTTGTCAATAGTTGAATCTGATCCAGAAACAACCTCATTTAATTTAGCAAAGGGCTTACATATAATTTGAACTGAAAACCTGTCTTTGAGAAAGAAAACTAAAGAATTGTACATATATTTACCAAAACCATCCGTCAATATTAACACCATGTTTTTTTTAGGAACGTCTTCTGTTTTCTTAGTTTCAGCAACAAAATTTTCCTTTTGCACGTGAACACAGTCACTACATTTAGATTCAGATTAAACAGTTTGAGTTTCCATCATATCCCGTCCAATTCCCCTTGAAGAAAGGTTGTCTGCTTGTGACTTTAAAAAATTTATTTCAGTTGCGTATGTCAAATTTTCAGCCTCTAGAACCCTAATCGAGCTGATCATGCTCTTATTTACTGAGTTAAGATCCTCCAAATCCTTTTCAAAATTAGACATTTAATCCTTGTATGATTGTAAAGTTCCAACCTCTTCTAAATATTGGGCCACTATTCTGTCAGCTGAAACTATTCTGTCAGCTGAAAACGAATTCGTTACCGATAAATTCTGCCGTCCTAGTAGAAAGCGCAGTAAGTCGATTTTTATCGATTTTGAGATTTTGGTTGATTCATATTCTTAAATGTCTTTTCCACCTTCCTGCGATTTCAGTTTTTTTTTAATATTTTTTTTTACTCAAAATTTGAAAAAAAAGTTTGCAGTAACTCTGCCACGTCATCCAATTACTAATAAAAAACGCAGTAACCATACGTTCTAACGAGAAATGCAGTATTTTAAAAACTGTTTAAATGATTTGTATTGCCATAAAAATACGTCACATTATACTAACCTGAAATGCAGTTATTCGGTAATACTAGAAAACAATGCAGTATGACATAACTTGCGGCAAGCCATGTTTGTACAGACGGTCAGAGACATCATCTCTTACTAAGAAAAAACGCAGTAAAATCGAGCAATGCAGTATCTCTGGCAATAACATTAAAATCACCAACTTATGATCTAGTAGTAATGCCGCGATACGTAATGGTATGCCAAGCAGAACTGCAGTTAATTTTCTCTCCTGAATGGATTTTTTGGACAAGCACACAACTTATACGTGTTCATACGAGTTGTACAGAATAGCAGTTAAGGCTAAAAACATCTCTTTTACTAAACTGGGATATGAGGAGTGTGAGTGCTGTACAGTATTTGAGAATCACTGTCTCTCGAAAGAAAATCTAAAACCGGAATGTAAGACGTGCAAGACATACACTGTGCATATAAAAAAGCCGAGGAGTCACGAAAAATGTACAGAGAATATGCCGAAAAAGAGAGTAATAACAATTTGGAGTCTGCAATAAAATTCAGCAGATTTACAATAGGTTGTTATGCTTCCCAGGGACCAATATAAAATCTTCTTATTTACCACATGAATCATTGTTTTTAATGAATAATTTCTTTCAGTTGGTAAAAAAACATGGTGAGAAAAAACCTACAACTACTATTTGGCACGAGGGTATTGCTGGTCAGAAAAAGGAAGATATTAGCACATTCCACTCCTTTTTTCTAGAAAATCGGAACAATAAATATATTACTTTAAGGCTGGACAACTGTTCGGCCCAAAATAAAAACTGGACGTTTTTTTCCTTCTTTGTATATATAATAAATAATTCTGATATACAGGCAGAGGAAATATGGGTAAGCATTTTGAGCCAGGGCAAATCTATATGAGTGCAGACAGTTTCCAATCATCTGGTGGAACTTTTAAAGATTTCCACGATGCCGTACAGTCTGCCAATTCCGTAAAAGTTACTGTTTTGGAAATGCAAATTGGGCATTTCTCTAAATGGGTACATCACAGCTCCAAGGCGGAATTACGAAAAACGGAGCCTCGTCCATACTTGACTGAAATAACAATCATAACAACAATAATAGCAGAACGAGGGAAAAAATCATTAAAATATTTAAATAATTATGATCCAGCAACCACGAAAACTTAATTTTTAAAATAATTCTTTTGAATAGTTTTTGAATATCTAGATAAACTACTTTTATCATTTTATATTGAAATTATTGCAATATTGTTTAAAATCAGATATACAAATTATGTATTTTGTAACTATTTTTAGAGCTATTTTTTATAGGCAGAATTGTGCAAAAACAACAACATGTTCTTCCAGAATTTCTTCAATGTACCTTGGGGCAGTTAAATGTCTCTGTCAATAAAAACAAGTTCTGTTCGAGCGTCAAATGAAATACCCCACACCATAATTGACCCACCACCAAAGCTAACCCTTTCGCTAAAATTACATTGGGCGAATCTCTCCCATTGTCGTTTCCATACTCTTTCTCGTCCGTCAGGAGACGTCAGGCAAAATCTGGACTCGTCTAAAAATAGAACTTGCCTCCACTCTTGAAGGTTCCAGTTAATATGTTCTTGCGAAAAAAGAAGTCCATTAACTCGATGCTGTCTGAGGAGCTCTGGTCCAGTTGCCGTTCTTCTGGCCCGTAAATTGACTTCATTAAGTCTTCTTCTTACTGTTATTTCATTGACAGCAACTTGACGAACTCTTTGGAGTTCATTTCCTATCACTACTGCACTGGTATGCCGATCTCTTAAAACTAAGACTCTTATAAAGCGATCATTAAGGGCGGAAGTAGCACGATTTCTTCCAGATCCAGATGTCCTTGCAACGGCTCGTTCCACGCTAGATTTTGTAAAATCTAGCATATCCGCCACTTCTCTTTAGGAATAACCAACATTATAATGAGCAACAGCTCTAGCTGAATCTTCGGATGACAAAGGCATCGTGAAATGAAAAATAAATTCGGAATTCCCTCACGAAACGTTTTAATGCTCGAAATGTCTGATAAAATCGACAAATTCAGAATATGGTTCGAAGAAATCCTAAACAATTGAAAAAACCAACAGCGTTTTCAATATTTGTTGCAAAAGTGTAATGTTTATTTCAAACATTCATATCTCTTACACCGATAACGATACCGAGAAGAATAAAACAGCAAAATGTTAAAAATGAATCAAACTCTGCAGAAAAGCATATCCAGTGTAGTTTACATTGCAAAATTACTCTACAGAGTGTTACAAACTTAAGAGAAAAAAATATACTTTTTTATTTTATTGTATATTTCAACATGTATTTTTGAAAATTGAACAAAATTAATTAAAAACGGAACAATTATCTACGTTTTAAAAAAAAAGGATTTGAATTGGACAATGGATGAAAAAGTTACCAAACATTAAATTTGATCTAAATTTTGGTTGTCCCGAATTTTATGTCGGTAAGTGTATTTGTACCTGAATTATCCCGTACTTATTTGATTTTATATACTGCTTACCTTGTATGTTGTAGACCCCAATTCTAATGCATTGTATGCCGATTACCTGAGGTAAATATACTTTATTACCCAAAGTCGTGGAAAGCCTCTTCATGTTTTTATGTGGTTTATTTTGGATTTTAGAGAATGTTTCTTTCTTAAGCGATAAGTTTCTCCTCATTTTATTAATTTGAGTTTTAATTTTCGAAGAGGAAACGGAGTTGATTGGAGCGCTTAAAAGTCTGAATATGGATGAAACTAACCATATAATTAAGCCCGCTGCAAGAGATAATCGAACTATGAACCTTACCTTATCTAAATTTTTACTACCTAGTAGTAGTCAATTGTGGCCATAAACCATCATAGATTGCCATATTATTTCAGTGTTCAGAATCGTATCAACTAACATGTTTTGATTTGTCATTTTGTCTAGTGTTGTCGCAAAGCGTATCCAAAATACGATATTACTTAATACAGAGTTACAAATAATGTTTTATTGAAGGGGAGTTTTCAAAACAGCGCAGCATATCAAGCTTTTATTTCCTTAATAGAACACCCTGCATATTCCTGCGCATGGTCTTTCTTGAGAAAATGAAATTAATTAGTATTATTATTAGTGCTATCATTATATATATTCATATATTTCCGATTTTATTTTAAACTGCACATCGTGTATATTTTTTAATTTTGAAAATGCTCTTTTAATGTTCCTTTTATTGATATTGTATTTGATGCCTCTAGTGTTTACCGTTTTCTAGATATTTCTATATAAATTTAGAATGCCTTCCTCGTTTGTGCAGCAATAATGATACTTTAAAATTCATCTTTGATATTTCGGAACATATGTATTTTAATTCTTTTATTAAAATATTCTTTCCCACCACAATATAAACAGTTCTAGTTTCCGTAATTAATTTTTGTTAACATGCCAATATACTAATACTCAATGTGTTAGGCCATTATATCATCGATCCATATTATTTCTTTGAAGAAAAACTATCTAGAAAAGCTTGCTTACATTTTTTCATTTTCATTTTAACGGAATATTAAAATAATCTGGAATGTGTAAGGTGGACTACTCGCGTGGACTACTCGCATGGCCTCCAAGCCTCCCAGGCCTTATCCTACGTGATTTTTTCCTTTGGGGTTTAGTGATATTCGAGCTATGCAAAATAGCTCTGAGAACTTCTGAAAGTATAAAAGAACGAATAACAAATGCAACTGATTTCGTTAACACAAGAAAACTTTAAACAAAATGATACAATTTCGTCGTCATCATGAAAACATATTTAGCATTTGATGTTCTTAGCTTATGTTTTTTGATAGTTTCTTAATAGAACATTATTACTGCTAAATAGAAACCAATTAATTTTTAAGCTAGAATATTTTTTTTTTGAAAAATACAATTAAAGAGATCAGAAGGGTAAAATACATATATTTATATTTTCTGTACAAGCTGTTTTAATCGCGCCAATAAAATCATAAAATATATTTCCAGGTACTAATTCTCCTAAAAATTCGTAACTGCACACGAAACGAAATGTATATCCAAGCTTTCATCAGACTAAACCAAACAAATGATCTTCCACTCTCCTCCATTATATACCATTACTTTTGAACGCCATCGGTAACTTAAGGAACTTGATAAATAGGGCTTCCTTCGGCTCACGCCCATGCAAAATTTCTGCCATTTCCCTTTATTAAATCAAATAATCTTTTATAAGTGGATATTTTCTTATGCCATTACGAACGACATGAAGAGAAATTGCTCTCGAGGCGTTTGGATTTCTTAGTTGTTAAGCAGGATGATTAGAATACAAGCTATAATGTCGGTTAAAGCAGTGTTGACTGCTAAAAAATATATACCGGATATAACTGGGAAAGTTTTCGAGAGTCCATCTCCCAAGCAATCTGTTTGGATTCATTTGAGTGCAGAGTTTTAAAAATATAATCACTTGTAAGTACTAGATATAAGTTTGTCATCATTTAACTAATTTGAGTTTTAACTTTCACTGCTTTAACCATACACCATAGTCGTGTCCCAAACAGGGACAGTAGAATTTAAGAGAGCTGTGAAATCATTAATTTTAAATAGTCGAAATTAGGGCTTTAGTGTGTATTCCGTTATTCTTTGCTTATTTTGTATTATTTTCTTACTCTGTTTAAACCTTATGATTATTTGTTACTTATTACTCTTTTCTGTTTTTTTTTTAATTTTAAGTATTCGAAATTAGGGCTATAGTGTGTTTATAGCCGTTATTCTGTGCTTATTTTGTATTATAGAACAAATATTAATCTTCCATAATTGTTAATAAGCTACTTTTAAATGACGGTTAGATGAGTAGCATATGCTAGATCTCGCCGTCTTTACATAATTTTTGTAATTATATTGTTTGAAATATTAATAAAAGGCATATTTATTTATTTATGTATTTATGTATTTTCTAAATATGAGCATTTGGCACTAGATTTGTTTAATGCGATTTCATAAAAGCCAAGATGATGGTTGGCTGAAAAAGTGATTCGACGTTGTTTTACCTTCTTTCAATATTTTGTCACATATTTTTTTTTTTTACTTTTATTCAACGTTCTTGTACTTACTTTTGCTATTTTTATTCCCCGAATCAGTACAAAAAATCATTTGCCGAATACAGCGCTTCTGCTTAAGCCGAAGCAGATTTCCATGGATATGCTGCCCACTGATTTCACTGAGGACCTAAAATTTTATATCCAAATGTCTGCTTTGATACGTTTTTACCACCCCGTTTGAGATATGTATAATAACACGCTTTCATAAAAAAAATGAAGTCAAGTTCTTAAATAAGTTAAAGGGGCATACAATTATATTCTATATTCCTAAAGCACCATAGTCGCAATTTTTGTTAGTTCAGTTATATATGATTCAAGTCTTATAAAATAGCAAAGTATTGAAGGTTGCAAAGTAATTAAACTAATACAAGTAAATATTTGTTAACAAAATTAATACTAAACAGAAAAATTATGATTTTAATGTTGGCGACACTGTTAAGAATTCCGCCTCCGTCAGTTCCGCGCCTACTACTTATGCAGCCCGACTAGCATCTTCGAAAACGTCTTCTGCACGTCAGCCCGCAACAGCTGATGAGCAAATGTCAAAAGTAACAGATATGTCAAATTCTAATAATGGCAATAAGCAAAAAAGTCATTCCTCAAAAACTCAAATTCATCAATAAATTACTACAAAATCAGTAAATGCAGCAGTCATAGAGGCCCTAATCATTAATAAAATGAGGGAAATCCAACACCTGGAGAATCAGCAGTTAGAAAATGTAGAAAATGTTGATCATAATAGTATTAACGACAACAACTGGCAGCCCGTAAAGCGTCGATCCAGAAGATTCGTTGTGGGCCACAATGAGGAAAATGCGCAAGTACAAGGTATACCAAAACTACATTCTTGCATGTAACAAGGCTAGCACCAGGAACAAGGCCCGACCAATTGCAAGCCTTTTTGGAACCTAACTTTCCAGATGTAAAGTGTGAAGAACACAAGTCAAGACAGCCTGATATATACTCCTCTATGAAGGTTAGAATCAGACAGGAAGATTTTAAGCATGCTTGGAAATGTGAAGTCTGGCCAAGTGGGGCGATAGTAAGCAGGTTTTTTGTAAAGAGGAGGATGCTACCAAGAGAGGCAGATCCTCAATTGTAAACTGTTCTAGCCACACTAATTCAAACTCAAGGAACAAGTCCATAACAGAGTTGCAGATATATTATCAAAATATAAGAGGACTAAGAACGAAGGTAAATGAGTTTTATCTAAGCAACTTGGCGGAAAACTATTATATTATCGCACTTACAGAGAGTGGATTGACCGAGAGCTTCAATGATGCAGAGATTTTTGATGACACGTATGCTGTGCAACGGAAAGACAGGGTAGATGGGAGGAGAGGAGGAGGGGTCCTGGTAGCTGCGAAAAAGTCCCTCAATGTACAGGGTGTCCAGTTTTCGTGTGTTTTTCTATGCTAGACCCCTTATTAGAAAAGATAGAAAGATGCGGTTTGCGGCTCACTGTTCTATTTTTTTGTGAAAACTTCATTGCCGTAAGCCAAATTTTCATAGCCTCCTTAGTTTGTGATATATAGGGCGAAATTGAAAATCATAATGTTTTCAGTCTCCGCTATATTTCGATAATTTGATAAGATGTCGATAACGTAAAAACGGATCCTAACAGATTTTTTTATGTAGAATTCAGTGGCGTACTCAGTTTTTGTCCAGGAGTTACGGATTTTAAGATTTTAACCAAACTTAGTGATGTTTTAATAGCACACCCTGTATATTATTTTCTTATCTTACTCGTTTCTTTAAGGGCTTTTCAAAAATATATAATCGTTTATGTTTATTTTTAGGAAAAGTTTAAAATTTCACATTTTTCGTAAAAATATGCGTTTTCTTTGTAGTGAGCTGCCGCTGTAAATGAAAAGGAATGTATAAAATTAATTTGATTATTTTTTTATAGTGTGTGATCACTAAGCTTTAAAATATACCTGATAATAGTAATGACATATTTATTCATTATTTTTTTTATTTTATTATAAGACGTATAAATTGCTCAAATTGCCCTCCGTTATATCATGAGCATTATCGGAATATGGGTTTTATGAGCAGTAATTAACGACACAATACTGTTTTAAAAAAATCTTTATTATTTATATCCTTACGTTTTTTAATACTCAAAATAGTCATATCAGCTTCGCGTCCTCTAACGATGCCGCCCAGCATAAATATATCAATGCACAATCATGGTAGCCATGGATGACGGAAAACAAAAATATAAATGCGACATTTAGAATTTTCTTAACATCTGTTAAATATTGGCGTGTCTCTGAGCTAATTTGAAACTTTTATTTTGCCATTTATCGTGCTTAAAAAGCTTATTATGGCACAAAATAATAAATTTGAAAATTACGAAAAGCACGATATGTATGTTTGTTTTATCCAACGTAACGAAGATGCTAATGAAGCCTCAGAGCTGTATTTTAACAGGTAAATTTTGACAATTATTGAATAGAAATAATTAATATTAAAAGTTAGTAATTAGATATTACCACAGCTTATACACTACCAGCTACTCATCTCTACCGAAATTGGAAAGTTGGAGTGTCGGGCACTGCGCCTACGTGGCAGTGCCCTGAGCGGTTCAGTTCCACGGTCTCGTGATTTTTCAGGCAATGTAATGACACGAAGCGAACTGAATTTAAAATGAATACTTGCTTCAAAATCCACGACAAATTCGTCCGAAGCTACGGCTATCGCCCTAGAAAGATCGGAAATTTCGGGTTTTTATACAATTTTGCCATTTAAAATCGCTTTTAAACGGATTTTAGACGATAAAACGTCATATTTTAAATTAAACGAACTGTCAAAAGTATTATTCAGATGCCCAGACGTTTAAAACAATATTAAGTCATGGCCCTCTTCTAAAATTTTCACTCGACTTTCCCGAATCAAAGGATGCCGCCGCATGATGAGTAGCTGGTAGGTAATGAATAAGCTGTGATATTATTATTTAAATATCATTATTTATTATCAGATGTTCGTAATCTCTTTACATTGTTCGTAGATATCCAGAGAGACAGCAACCAGATAAAAGAATTTTTCAAAAAATCCAAGCTAACCTTATTGAGTACGGATCATTTGACAAACCAAGGCCAAAGTCTTACAACAAGGAAAACAGGGAAGTAGACGAAATAAATGTTGTGGCCTTCGTTACGGCAAATCCAACCTCGTCATGCAGAAAACTTTAAGAGGAAGTGGGGGTAAAAAAATCAAGAACGCAACTAATACTTAGGAAACATAAATTCAAACCCTACAAATATAAACTCGTCCAACATTTGCACATGATGCACAACGTAGAATCAATTTCTGCAATTGGTACCTACAAATGGTGCAAGACTATAGACATTTTGAAAGAATGGTGGTATGGTCAGACGAGGCTTATTTTACGAGCGCTGGGGTTCAGAATAGGCATAATTCGAGACACTGGTGTCAAGAAAATGAGCATGTAATTTATCCGAGAGAGCGCCAAGGACGCTTTGGATTAAGCGTGTCGTGCTTCATTTTTGGTACTAGACTTAAATATTTTCTTTATGAAGGGACTTTAACAGGAAATAGATACCTTGCTATAATTCAGAACGCCTTGATGGAAATATTAGAAGATGTCCCTCTCGCCTATCTGAATAATATATATTATCAGCAAGATGGCGCTCCGAGTCATAATTCCCAAATAGTGAGGGAGTATTTAGAGGCCGTTTTCCCCAACAAATGGATTGGTACAAATGGTCCTGTCAGGTGGCCACCAAGGTCACCTGATCTTTCTGTATTAGATTTTTTTTTGTGGGGGTATATAGAAAACCAAATTTATAAGAGGCGATACCAAAACATTGATCAACTTCGAGAAGCCACACACCAGACATTTAGGCCTTTGCAGGGACGACCAGTGATGATTTTGAATGCTTTACGAAGAATCGAAACAGTATGTCAAAAGTGTCTCGAACATAATGGGGAGCAATTTGAGCAATTTCTATGACTTATTATAGACAATGTAATAAAAAAAAATTAATTGAATAAATATGTTATTACTATTATCAGGAGTATATTTTAAAGCTTAGTGACCACCCACCCTAAAAAAATAATCAAAATAATTTTATACCTACATTTCGTTTTCATTTACAGTGGCGGCTCACTACAAAGGAAACATATATTTTTTACGAAAAATGTAAAATTTTAAACTTTTCCTAAAAATAAACATAGAGAATTATATATTTTTGAAAAGCCCTTAAGAAAACGAGTAAGATAAGAAAATAATATACAGGGTGTTCTATTAAAAAATAATTCAGTTTGGCCAAAATCTAAAAATCCGTAACACCTGGAAAAAAACTGAGTACGCCACTGAATTCTACATAAAAAAATCTATCAGAATCCTTTTTTGCCTTATCGAAAGCTTATCAAATTATCGAAATACAGGGGAGGCTGAAAAAATTATGATTTTCAATTTCGCCCCGTATATCACAAACCAAGCAGGCTGTAAAAATTTGGCTTAAGGCAATGAAAGTTTCACAAAAAAATAGAACAGTAAGCCGCGAACTGCATCTTTCTATCTTTTATAATAAGGGGTCTAGCATAGAAATACACACGAAAACTGGACACCCTGTACAATGTATACCTATTAACTGTGATAATGTATCCTTTGAGTGCTTACTGGTTAGGATTAAGGTAAAAAAGAAATATTTTTATTTATGTTGTGTGTATATTCCGCCTAATACAAATATTGATCAATTATATTTTTTAACATTTTTGAAACTATTTTAGATGGAAATGTAAATCTTTTTATAGTAGGAGATTTTAATTTGCCACAGTATGAATCGGGTGGTTGCAATAGGAGCAATTTGTTGAAATTTTTTTTATCTTTAAATAATCTAACTCAATGTAATGTGGTGTATAATTCAATGCAGAGAAAGTTGGATCTTATTCTTTCAAACATGGCAATATCAAAAGTGAGTGGGTGTGAGAATCCAATATTAAAGGAGGATGTGTATCACCCATCTCTTGATGTTATTTTATCTTTAGAGGTTAGTACTGAAAAGGGTGGTTCATTGCCTGCGCCAACTTACATATATGACTATCCTAGAGGTGATTTTGTTAAATTGTATCAACTTTTTAGGGATGCTGACTGGTCAGATATACAAGAGGTTAATGATGTTGACTTACTGATTGACTTGTTCTATGAGAAAATTATTAACTTTATAGAGCAAACCATACCGAAAAAAACAAATAATAGTATATTATATACCTAGGTTGAGAAGTAAGCCATTATTTACCAAGCACTTTTATATCCTGAGGAGCGTAGCGCCGAAGGATATAATGTGCGAGGTTAATAATGGCCTTCTCAACCGAGGCATATATAGAATTGTTTTTACTACTAACACTGATATATTACCATATTTGATTCGATTTGATTTTTATATTAGTCATTTTCTACTTATTTTTCAAATAGTTCGA
>MU190424.1:2009-43126 GCA_016904865.1 Pissodes strobi
TTAATCAATTAATAATTTATAATAAAAATGATATTAAATATATATATTTTTTTCTTTTCTTGTATTGCGAAGTTCTCGACCTAAACCTATTCTTTTTCTATGCCCTCGGCAAGAATTTTTCTATTGAGTGCTATTTGTATACAGATTATAAGGCCCTCGGCCTATGCACTATCTAATTCAATCTAACCAACTCTTTGTGGAGAAGTCAAATATTTAGGTCCTCGACCATAAGCTTAACTAATTAATAATTTATAATAAGAATAATAATAACAATTTTTTGTATTGCGAAGCCCTCGGCCGGGACGTATTCTTTTTCTACTGCCCTCGGCAAGAAAAAAAAAATTGATCGAGTGCTATTCCTACGCAAATTACAAGGCCCTCGGCCTATGTATTTTAATTTCTATTTCTCTTGGTTAGGTCAACGTATTGTGCCTTACTGAAAAACTGCATGAATATGAATTTAATAAGCCCTCGGCTGTTATGCAAGGTTTTTTAATTATTCTAATTACTTAAAATAGTCTAGTTGTAATTAGTGAGCTTACGTAAACAAATGAAAGACCGAAAATCAAAATTGATTATGTTCTACTAAATGAAATCCAGCTATTTTATTTTTAATCTCATGTCTAAACTTTACATTTCACGTACTCGGTACAGACTACTTCTTTTACCTCTCTATACCCTAGCTAATCTGGCCCCGTGGCCTACTACTTTTTGCACTACTCAGTTTTTTGGTTTTCGTGAAACCCGATATTATACTTGTTTTTTTTTTTTTTTTTTTGACAACAAACCGCCCAGATAGCAGTCTCTTAATTTAGCCACAAACATTTGTATTATATATATTATTTTTTAACAAAACCTAATCTTACACAAACCTCAATACAACTTATCAACTGTACATTGTATCATTGTACGTAGATATTTGGCCCTCGGCCTACTATATAGGAAATTGATTAACCTAAACAAGCATAAACGAACCCCAAAACAACTAATCAGCGACCATTTATTGTTCGTAAATATTAGGCCATCGGACTAGTTCTATATAGACAATTTTTGAACGTATTCGAAGGATACGGAAAACAGAATGAGTAAGCATCGAAGAGCGATAGCAGACTCGGGTTGAGGATAAAAAACTTTATGCTTTAAAAACGTATCGAGGGGTATGGTGATTCAGAAACTACAATGTAATCATATCGGAAGACAAGCGATGGAAAACTTATATTTGTCGTATATTATATAATGTAAAAATGGTTGTCACGCACCTGCTTATTTTTGTTATATGTGGATCCCGTTTATTTTGCACACATTTTATATCTTAATATCGCGTTTGCTACAAGTCATAAAAGTATTTGGTTTGCTATGGCTGTATATTTTATTACAGTCCAAATCTAATTATGGCACATACCGATTATTTATAAAAAGGGTCTAGAGAGTCTAATAAATTACGATTTTTTTTAAATCCATAAGTTGATGCTTAGTTAAATCCCTCAACTACTCAACAGTATGAGATTATTATAAAAATGTACAACTATGCGGCTTTAAAAATGGGGTTTTTATATTTTACTAAAGTTAAAAACCGATTCGTACAATTTCTATTTATTAAATTTGTTTATTGCCAAAGCAACTGGATATTACCGGGCAGTTTTGGACAAGAGTGACACATTTATCTATTATGTTTGTCAAAAATATTTAACGTCATCGAAATGTAAACTAGTGACAAAACGGGGAATCACTGACCGCGACCAGCAAGTTTCTAGCCTTTTTAGGACTCCCCGGCAGCATATATGTAAACTTCAGACCCATGAGGTTCTGCCATAGGGCAACTGTAATATAAATGTTAGATATAATACCACCGTTACGTTTCATCTTCAAATATTTGAACACTTCGTGCCTAACCCTTCGCTCGCTTCGCACGCTTCGGAGTCACAACCAACAAAAACTAACCAAAACTAACCCAACGCAATAACGCATGGAAAGCAGCTACATTTATATTACAGTCGCCTTATGGCGAGATCCTTTCGCGTCTGCAGTTTGGGTATAAGCTCCCCGGCACAGCGCTCTTGTTTATTCACATTACCCACAAAATTTGCTTGTTGAATTCAAATAAATAGTAAAGTGGCGTGGTTAAAAGAAAAAGATTAGCTAGCTTACTAAGCTATAGCGTAGCAGTTTTGAATAAAATTTGCCTCGACAAAATTAAGATGGGTAAGGGGTAAGTACCCAATAAATTAATAAGTTTGGACAAATTCTAGCGTTTTTTAAACAATTTTTTACCTACAAATAGTTGCTATTATTTTATTCCACTAGTGTTTAAAAAGCCAACCCCATATCATCAAGAATTAATTAAAATCCTTGATACTTTATAGGATTGATAATGATTATTATTTATTATCATTTTTATACAATGTTATTATATACTGACAAAATAGTTTTAGCCGTCCATACCCACAGGTATGGAAGGCTATTGGAAGCGTAAAAAAACTTTTTCTGTTTCCACTTAAAATGAGTTATTTGGGTCAAAGAAGACCTAAATACAAAATATTGCGTTTGTGTCTGCCTGTCCGTCTGTCTTCAATTGTTTCATAAAATGTTTAAAAACTAGTCTAAGAAATAGTCTAATGGAAAAAAATTGGCTTCCTGCATCAAGAAAATACTATATTTATTAAAATACCATTTTTTAATTTTTGCTTTAGAAATGAACACTTATGACAAAGAAAAGTTCCACAAGTGGTGCTGCAATAAAAAGGAAGAAAAAGTTATTGGATGAGGCAAAAGAAAAACTTCCTATAATTGATACGTTTTCTTTTGTCTAATGTGAAACCATCAAAAGCAACGATCACAAATATTGTAGAAGATCAGACCCCCTCAAGGAGTGTAATATCCAATTAGAATCAATCCAAGAAATGTAAGTTTTAGTTGAAACAACAGAAACATAGTAGATGTAGATACCATTTGTACCCAACCAAATATCGATGGTGCAGAAGACACAGCAAGCTTGGAAACAGAGGTGTCAGAAGTTGAGGAAAACAATTCGGTTCTTCTTTTTAATGTTATTAATAACTATCCTACTCATTTTGCACAATTTATAAATGTTGATATTTTACAATGTAATAATTTAAGAAAGCTAATTATTGATTACGGACTATCAAGACCCAAGGGTCCTTTTCTGAAGGATCAAAAACAAAGATCCTTTCAGAAACTTAAAAAAGAAAAATTAATACATTAATAATAATAATTAGGTATGTTATTCAAAACTGAAAGATCTCACGTATTGTCCACCATATTGGCTGTTTGGCACTGTCAAGCATAGATTAATATCGGGATGAATATCGGGACTTAATGACTGGCAGGGTTTATCAACAAAAATTAAAGAACATTTTTTAGCTTAGTCACATCTGTCGTGTTGCTTTATATATGATTACTGAAAAAAATTGTACTTGCTTTATTTAGTACACTTACTTTTTAAACATAATCCGATTTTGAAGCAAATTAAGTACCTACTTACCTCAGAATCGGATCATATTTATACCAAAAGAAACAGTTAAATATTTATCGCCAAAAATTCAAAATGAAATATTTTTAGTGTTAAGTGCTTCTTTAAAAAATACCATATTAGCAAAAAAGGTGTGTTTTATGATATTTTAATAAAATAGATACTACTCAGGATATAACTGAAGTCAATCCGCTCAGTATGGTGATAAGGTAGGTTGAGTTAATAATAAAAGATGAAAACGATTTAATAGAGACTATAGTTATCCAAGAACGTTCTTTGGGATTTATTAAAGTTGAGTCGCAGTCTGCTGATGGAATAAAACGTGATCTTAAAAACCTTAAAGGATTTAGGATTAGATATACATAAGTGCAAGGGACAGTGATATGATGGGGCCAATGCAATGAGTGATATATACTCAGGATTTCAAAAAAGAATAAATGTCATTGAACTAACTACCATTTATATGCATTGTGCCGCTCATAATTTAAACTTAGTTATAAATGACGTAATTAAAAGCATAAACGGTTTTGCTAGTTTTGCACTGTTTTTTTACTCAGTTAGAACACGTATATACCCTTTTTCGTTCCAGCACAGTTCACTGGAACTTTCTTTCTTCATTTATGTAACGTTCGTATATAAAATTAAAAAGATTAAACCCTACCAGATGGTTTGATAGCTTACAATCTCTAACCACCATAAAATTTCGGTTCACAGACACATAGCCAAAGCTCTAAACAAAATTATTTTAGCATCTAAAAAAAAGAACGAGAGGGATGAAGCAAAATTTATATTAAAAATTATTGAAACTTTTGATTTTGTATTTTTGCGTGTTTTTCTTGATCAAGTATTAGAAGATATACCTTATCAAAAGCAATGCAAAAATCTGATGCGAGCTTAAATGAAACAGTTAAACTTAAAAAAAAAACTATAGAATGTCTGAAATTAGAAATAAATATTCAGAAATTAAAGACGAAGCTGTCAAAATTTCACAAAAATGGGGTAGGCATAACTCCACCATTTGTCAATAAAAGAACACCTAAGGCAAAACTTAATTTTGACGAACTTTGTTCGGATTTTAGCTTTCCGGATTTCGAACATTGGTTTAAAGTAAATATTATATTCTATGCAACACTGGATATTATATAAACGTTTAAATAAAGTGTTGAATCATTTTGTCATTTAAGTGAAAAATTTAGTTTCCTAAACCCATCTACGCTTTTTTATTATTTTTTTTTATTATACTAAAACTGAATCCTTAGGACTTGAACAAGTTGCCATAAGAAATAATAAATTATTATGTAGAGATCTTCAGAATGTCCAAAGCATAAATGAGTTTTTAAAATATTTGTTAGTTGATAATTCTAAATACGCATCTAGCTTTCCTTTACCCATAAGTGTCAAAAGTAATTAAAGGTCTTTCTCTAAATTAAAAATAATTAAAACTTATCTAAAAAAACAGAATTTCTCAAGACAGGCTAGATTCTCTATCTTTTTTGGCAATCGAAAATGATTTAGCGAGAGAAATTGATATTGGCCAAGCCATTACTTCCTTTCTTTTTCCGAAAGGAAAGCTAGAAATAAAAATTTGTAGTCACTTTTTGTTAATATATTAAATTTTTGTAATACAGTTTATGTATTATTCATCAGATTTAAGATGATCGTTAGCGTAATAAACAAGGTTATTTTTTTTGTTTAATTGAGTTTACAACCATGTAGTACGTATTTTCTAGGATTACCGTACAATCCAACCCTCTGTAGTTTTAAAGGACAGTTTTTTATTAAAAACTAACAAAATAAAGTAAAAATAAAATTAATTTTATATTCCAAAGTATTGGGGCCCCTATGCCGAAAGGTGCGGAAGGGGGCCCAAAATTTGAAGCTACGCCCCTGCATCCTCAGACTCAAGGTGCTGATTTTTTCCTTGTTAAACGCTGCCAATATACATTTAATTCCATGAGTTTTAAAATCAATTTATCCGGGTAATATTGCGAGCAGAATTCAAGTTTAGTAAAATTCTTTGTAGCTTTCGACTGAAGGAAGCAAAAAATGTCAAATAGCTGCTCTATCTCCCTAAGGTTAATGTTTTGAAAAAAAATTATTTTTTTTACTTGTTCTTAGCAAAAATATATTTGTATAAAAGTATCTTTTTTGACAATAAATATTATCTCCATTTTTAAAATATGTCCCAGATTAACCAGGTTAATTTGGGAATATGTTTCGTTATACTAGATGGCTCGAAACAGCTCGAAAATGTCATTTCACCATCTTCCTAGACATTTTGAATATCCGTGTATGTTACATGAATTACGTGTAAAATTTTGAGCAAGCTTCAAAAAGCTGAAAATATTTGCGGTGTTCCATTTAAAAAAACTAAATTCAATACACGCGCGCCCAACTTTTTGGGACATTCTGTATGTGGTAAGTATTAAAACTTGGCAATCATTAAAATATGACCGCTCAATATACTTACGCAGAAAGCCGGAAATGTTCTATTTTTTTGAGTATGGCATACTAATATTTACGAATTTAAGAAAATTATATATTTCTTTTCACTTCCGAAAATTTTGCTCAGTTGATTTTTCACCCTGTATTTTACTGCGTATCTGCGTATAAATCGCTGACGACCTCTCTTAAGATTTGCCCGAAACTGGTAAAGCAATCAACATAGATTTCACCTTACCTTGCCTGATCCGCGTGAGTTGGCCGATATAAGCGCCCCTAGCGCGTGCTCTCGGTACTCCTTGTCCAAATGATCGTGTTGAGCTTGGATCCGACTGAAATAGAAGCAGTCAGTTTAGTTAGCGATCGGCAGATGGCGCATAGGATATAATATGCTTACAGTGCCTTGCTATATACAGTGCCTTTATAAAGCCCATATTTTGTTATTATATATAAATGATAAAGCCATTAGCCACTGTACTGTAATGCTATAATGACTTGCTTTAGGGATTGTATAAGGAAAAGGACAATGCTTTAAAGCCACTGTATAATCACAGTTTCTACCGTCGGGTACGGTATAAACTGTGGTATAATATCACTGTATATATTTTTTTATCAATTATAATATGCATAACTCTGCAACGTTGCCAACGTGAGTAAAAACCTTAAACTATATAGCAGAGAGGTGAAAACACTCGCTTTGTTATTATTTTATAATGAAATAAAATGCTAGCGAAGGGCAAACTCAGGGATTTTAAGGTGGTTATTGAAATTACAGTGACCTACACGTAAAATAGCTTAAAATAAATAAATGATGTACAGGTCTGCTTTGAATAGTAATACATAAATTTGAAATATATTAAAGATGTGCCTATATATACAGGGAGTCCTAAATAGCGTGCGCCACTATTGCTATCTCTGAAACGGTAAGTGCTACGAGGTAACGAGGTCGGTTAAATTAGAGAAAAGTTGCCTGTTTTGATGCCCATTCAGGATCCGTCTACAGTGTTGTCAAATTCATCTTAGTTTCTATGATACAGGGTAATTTATGAAAAATGTATAAAAATATTTCGTCGATTATTACAAAAAGTGTTAATTTTCGAGACACAGTCTAAATTTTAAGTTTAATAATTTTTTCCGCTCTACAACATGGTGCCTTCAAATTTCACCTCCGGCCCGTCGTGTTCCGGCCACCACGATCAACTTAATTTTCTTAAATAGGGACCTGCATTTTTATTTCAGATTTTAAAGGTGTGACCACGACTATCCAACATTTGCTTACGAGTCAGAACTATCCCAGTATTGGCTCAAACATCAAAACTAATACAAGCTTCCAATAAAAATACTTTATGATGTGAAAACTTCAGCGCACTTTTTCCTGATTAGCAAATGAAACTGAGCCGATGTAATGCGTACTCGGCTATGTTTACGCTAATTTTTTTTTCTGGAACATGGAATGGCTGCGAATGGAAATGTTGGATTTGGCACGTTTTTAGCAACACTTCTGCGGTTTTTCAAAATGTTGCTTTGATATATCATAACTGTCAAAAACACTAATTACTTTTGACAAAATTTAATGGACACGTTCCTTTGGACGCTTTTCCGAACCCTGCCTTTCATTTTCGAAAATGTTGGGAAAATGTAAAAACATCGATTTGTAGGACAAATAAAAAGGCTTTCATTTTTTTCTCGAAAAATATTGTTTTTATAAAAAAAATCGATATACTTGCGCCAAAAACTGTATATGAAGGGATCATTTTAGAAATGATGATGCTATTTACCAGGGTGACCTAGATGAATTTAAATTTTTCGCCAATTTTGTCACGACATCTCACCACATATTTTCACTTGTGTTGTGCGATCTTAAGCACACACTTCATTTTGTTAATATAGATGCCCTATTTTATTTTTTATTTATGTAGTTAAAGCAGACATGACAACACCGCGGATAATGATTAGGAGTATCCTGCTCGCATCTGACTAAATTTGCTCGGTAATGTTAAAATATTTTAGTATAAAGTTCTTGCATCCTTGTCTGTCCCAACAATTTAGACCAAGACGTAGATATCAGAGGTCGGTCGTGCAATGAGCAGTTCAAGAACCATCGTCAGTAGATACTGTCCCATACAGCACACCAAATCAAGATTACGATGTGTTCGCATTGTGGCGATGTATCTAGATGCAGATACAGCGTTGCACAATTATACGATGTAAATGTGCTATGTTTACACATTTCAGGTACACACGTATGCACAAAGGTTAAACGTCCGCCTCACAATTTAGCCACAGTATACCATTTACATATACACAACTGAAGTGATCCACAGTGTGTTATCGGCTGCACAGTGATTGTGTCTTATGCTTAAACTCTGCTTACACATGGCATTTGTCCTTCTCAATTTGAACGTAAATATACTATTCCGTGTATATGTAGCTCCGTCGCCCCATGTATACGCCCTGTCACAGAAACCAATTTTTCATGAGCTACTTCAGGAAAATAAAAGTTTTGCCGCCTGACCTTTATTCGTTCTCAAAACAGGTATTTAAAAAAAATAATTAATATTATGGTTTTTTGAGAAGGAAAGAGCGGGCAGCGAAACTTTTATTTTCCTGAAGTATCTGTCTGAAGAAAAGTTACTTTAAAATTGTTCTTTTTTCTTTCCACATAATATACAAAGAGCGGCTAAAATATAGAACAAATTCATTTAAAAATCAGGTATTGACTTTTTAAAAAAATGCTCGATCACGTCAATTATAATTTCTGTTCCGTTTTTTTTTGCATCAAAAAGAAAATATATAGGGTGTTTAAAAAAGTCGATTTGATGTCAATTTTTTTTTAAATGAAACACTATTTTTTAAAATCCAATTTTGAATTCTGCGTCAAATTCTATGTATAATTCACGTAGCGTACTGTAGCACTTTCCTGTCTTAATTTTTAATAGCCTATCGATTGATGGCAACTTCAATATCTCCAAAACAGTTAGATATGGAGTATAGGTTCATGCTACATGAATTATGCGTAGAATTTGACGAACAATTCAAAATTGGAATTTAAGCAATAGTGTTCCATTTAAAAATAAATTAAGTTTGATGTCAAATCTGCTTTTTGACACAACCTGCATAATTTCTTTTTAGAGCAAAAAAGCAGAACAAAAAATTATAATGGACGTGTTGGAGCATTTTTCTAAAAAATCAATATCTGATTTTGAAACGAATTTGTTCCATATTTTAGCCTTTCACTTTATATAGTTACTACTACGGAACGCTACCAATTGGTGCAACAGAAAGCAGAAGTAGGAAAACACTAGAAAATGACAGAACTTTTTCAAGAATATTAAAATGTATTGAAAATATTCAAATAACATAGTAAAAACGCAAATACATATATCTTATGCTATACATTGCCAGCCTTTGTTGCAGCTCAGCAGCTCTCTTTTCAGCCATTCTTCGTTTTTTGAAACAAAAAAAAATCCTCCAGTCGGTTGGTTGCTTGTCCTAACCATTCGCAGACCGCCACATCGTTTTGGACCTCAAATTTGGCATATTGGGTATTGGATAAGAGTCTTTCATAGTCACTGCAATAATACAAAAAAGTACCTATAAGCTGAGCCCAAAGGATCAATTGTTATGATTGTAACTGTAAATACTCTGAAGGATGTTCACTTTCTAATTTAATAAAAGTAAATGTGCAGAGCATTATACGCCGTGATACCCAATGACCTTTGATTGTGCATTTCCTACAGCATGTGTGGCCAGTGTGGCCTTTGAGCTATATATGAACGAGCCGGTGCCGGTGCATCGCAAATGTAAGCATCCATTACGATTTTATATGTTATTCCTGAATCTATAATTCCATTATTTACGAGTTCCAAGTTTTCCTTTACAAAATTAGACAAAAATAAAGAACAAGACTCTGGTTTGCTATTTCCGTGATATATTTTTAACACTCTATTGATTTAAATTGTTCCAAAAATAATTAAATTGGGGAGTTACGGTTTGATCAAAAAAAGAATCTTAAATTGACATGCATCAAAGGGTGTTGAAAATTTTTGTATCAAAAATCAGTGTAGCGATAATCGTTACTGGATTTCCCTGACCGCCTAGGTATTCTAGAATAAGAAAGTGCATACCACCCCAGAACTTACAAATGGTAAAATGACTACTACCTGCTACCACATGAGATACAAATGGCCAGCATGCTAACGCTCTGCGCTGGCATTGTTCCCCTCGAATGTAGAAACGACAACACACAACTGCAGAGTGTATATTATTACACTGTACTATTACTTTTACGTGGTGTATACACAAAATTTTACTTAAAGTCATAATCACCACACTATAATGATTTAAACTTTGTCAGCATCCTGTACGAAAGTTAAATTTCAAAATTCTAACTACCCAATTAACTTTACGTTATTATAGGATCATAAAAATATTAGGTAGAAATCCAACAAATTACATTAAACCATTGTAAGCATCATGTAGGGACCTATACGGACGTTAAATTTCAATAACATTCCATTGATCCATCTGTACTTTGTATAAATATGTTAAGAATCTTAGGTGCATAGGGTTAGTTTGGGTTATAAATATTATTAAACATTGTAGATCCAATATTAATGGTACCTAGGAGTAATAAAGTATTTATCAATTTTTACTATACCTTATAATCCGTTTCAAAGTGCACAAAGACACACACACACACACTTCCGCGTCTTCTCAAATGATAAAACAAAAATGGCTGCTATATGATGTGGATGTACTACCCCACTTTTATAGAGGAAAGAGGATACACATGAGATACACATGCCCGGTATGCTCACGCTGACGCTTGCGCGCGCACTGTGCCGTGCTTCTTGAATGGAAGAATGTAGATACGACAAGACACAACTAAAGAGTGTATATATAGTTCTTTGTATCATGTGTGTATATCGCACTTTTACGTAGTGTATGCAGTAGGTACAAATATTGCATAAAGCATCACACATACATATGACTTAAACCTTGTAGACATCATGTACGGACGTCAAATTTCAATATTCTAATGATCCTTCTTTACGTTATATAGAAATGTTTAGAATCTTAAGTGCATACGGTATACAATTATTAAACATTATATCACATAATTCTATCAACATAAACATAGGTGTATCTCATATGTGTACGTCAGTACTAGATCAACAATTAGTTTCATCATAACATATTTTGTTTCTCACGTGTATATCTTGTAGAGACGTAATTTGAATTGGACGTGCTGTATGGGGTGTGATTTATTTGATATTTTTAAATGAAAAATTATGTAAAGAAGAAGATTATTTTTTTTATAGAAAATATGCTGCTGAGAATTTTGCCAAGATTTTGGACATGACATGGACAATAAGCATTTTAGGTCCAAAGAAAAAATTCAAAAAAAAATGCCGTACACATATAAGAAGCGAAAAAACTTACGCTATAGCTAGTAACAGTTCCTGTTTCTGGTGTTCTTTAGCTTTAATCGACCCTCCCTCCTCTAGAGCTATCTGTAACTCTTTTTGTAGTACGTTGAGTTTTCTGCGTTCCGCTTCTAAGAGCAAACTGGTAACCTACAATTAAAAAAATATATTGTACATTTTAAGTGGTGAAATTATACACACATCAATCAAGAAGCTGTACTTCTCAAAATAGTTATTTATGCAAGAAGTGTGTAATGACCCTTTTTTATGAATGGGATTCACATTAATAAAAAAGGGTACTTTACACATGAGTAAAATACAAGAATTTTTCTACTACCGAAAAATATATAAAAAAATAAAAATATTATTAAATTTCTTTACGCACTAGTGCGTAAAATAAATTATTAGCGTATATATACGCACTGCACTAGATATCAAACAATATATGAGATTTACTTTACGCACTAGTGCTTAAAGTAATTTATTTTACGCACTGCATTAAAAAGGTACATTTTACGAATCTTAGAAAGTGCACAAAGTGAGCATTTTACGCACGGTAGTACAAAATCGTTATTTATGCAGTAAGTGTATAAAGTTACCCTTTTTATTAATAAAAAAGTTACTTTACACATGAGTAGCATACCAAATTGTATATTCATCTTCAACTTTGAAAACCGTTTTTCCCTGATTTTGCTTCTCTTAATAATTAAAACCAACACATTTTAAGCACCTTATCAATCATTTAAACGTATAAATAGTTTCAAATTGCAGAATCTAGTACTTGATCCAGATTTAATGTCCGAACCTCGGTCCGAACACAGTTTAAATTCTCAGCAGGAAATAAAAAGCGACATAATAATGCTTAAGGACATTAACATTAAAGATTATAGAAAAAAATAAAAATCAGAGACTGTTACAAGTGATTCATCTGTTTTAAAATTAAATATTAAAGATAAAAGAGTTACTGTAAAAAAGTGCCTTAATGTGGTTATTAACAAAAAAAGGCTGCCTATCAAATGACCGATTATTAAGATGTAAAACTATGAGGGGAAAACTTGAAAAACCGTTATATTATGTGCTCAAGAAAAAGACAAAAGACGTTTTTCAAAAAGATAATTCCGAAAGTGAAACAGATTCAGAAACTGAAATTCCCGTTGAAAGTGAATTTGAAGAAGAAAGCTTCTCAGATGATACAGAAAGTTATTTTGATGCTTCAAAACAAAATAAAGTGTAACAAGCAAATTTTGGAGAGGCGACGTGCGACGTTCAAATAGGCGAGGACGTGACAACCCTGGAAAACGAATGGCGCAGCAATAGAATCGAATCGGTGTTATATAATACGGAGTATATAGATAGATTAGAAATAAGGCGTAGATATAGTTATTGTACGATAGCAGAGTCGACTCATGGCGTTATGTAATTATGATGACTATACTGGCGAAGTTTTAAGGTGTAAGGCGGAAATGAGAGTGGCTGTGATAATATTGGCGAAATAAAACGGTTTCCTAAAAACTAATCGTTTACAGATCAGAAGTGGGATAACCTACGTATTGTGTTATTTGTTGTGGAGAACGGTGAAATACGCGATTTCGGCGAGTTAAATCACAGTGGCAACTTCTTCTTTTTTGTGAGTGGCGATATCACAAAAACTCATAACAAAAGGCGGGCGTTTGTTGTTATCCTTGACAGATTGACATTTGGCGAGTTTTCAGATATTCACGATAATAATAAACAAATGGGTGCTAATTAATTAGTGATTATTGTAAAAATTGTGGCGTATTTTAACTGTGTTTATTGGCATTGGTGTTTAAAAGGCGTTTTTCTAGTACTTGCCTATGGAGGAAGGCAGAAGTGACGAGTTACGAGTTGGAATTGAGCGACGGTGACCATGGCGAAGGCGATTCAGCGATGGAAGACGAAACAGTCTCCATGGTACATAAGCTGTTGAAAGGCGGTTTGGCAACTAGTATCCAGCAGATTGTGGCGGCCGAAACGGCAAGGGCGGCGAAGCAAAAGGCCGCCGAAATGGCGAAGGCGACGAAGACTTTGCGGTCTTCTGAGGCGATTCTCAAATTGAGAGAGGCGTTTGGCGAATTTTGGGTACCCAAGGCGTATTATTTCCAACCGCTGGCGCGAACTGCGCGTTTGTGAGCAAGGCGTTTGCTGACTTTTTGGCGAGGCGAGGTGTAAAACATCATGAGCAAATGGTCAGGTTGAAAGGTGCATGTGAATCTGACTGGCGAGGTGCAAAGTGCGAATGGTCAGGTTGAAAGGTGCATGTGAGTGAGTTTAACTGGCAAGGTGCAAATGGCGAATGCTCTGTTGACGAAAGGCGAGAGCTATGGCGATTTAAAGTCCAAACTTCTCATTGAGATAGCAAAAGGCAAATGAGAACCTGACAAAGGCGTATTATAAAGGTGATATTCGATAAAAGGCGTAAGGTTGCAACCACAGGCGAAACCTTTAGGGTAGGCGATTTGGTGTTCTGGCGAATGCACAGATCGATAAGATCTGGTTGATTTACTGGCGAGTTAAATTAATGAGGGCATTAATTGTTGCAGGATGGCCGAATGTAACAAGCAAATTTTGGGGGGGGACGTGCGACGTTCAAATAGGCGAGGACGTGACAACCCTGGAAAACGAATGGCGCAGCAGTAGAATCGAATCGGTGTTATATAATACGGAGCATATAGATAGATTAGAAATAAGGCGTAGATATAGTTATTGTACGATAGCAGAGTCGACTCATGGCGTTATGTAATTATGATGACTATACTGGCGAAGTTTTAAGGTGTAAGGCGGAAATGAGAGTGGCTGTAATAATATTGGCGAAATAAAACGTGTTACTAAAAACTAATCATTTACAAAAGTTTAAATTAAAAATGGAACACTACGACGCAGTTATCTATGACACATGGTACATTGGACGAGTGTGTAAAGTTTTTAAAGATTAGTACAATTATTAGTCTAAAGATGAGAACATTCAGACTGTTTCAAAAGAATATATTTTTATGGACCTATTTACTTGATTGGCATTGGCCAATCAAGATTTCAAAAACTTGAAATTAAAAAAATATTAAGTTGTAAAAAAAACAAAGAATAAATAAGTTTTAAATATGTCTATACGCCTCGTTATAAACCATAACCAAATAATAGAGAAGTTTTAAATATGTCTGTTATTTATTTTTGGGGGTTATGAAAAGAAAGCCAAATGAAACAAAAAATAAAAAATAAAATTAATGAAATATAGAAAGAGCATTTTCTTCGTATTTTATTGTGTACTTTCTTTGTCCCTTTGCTTTTACCCGAGGCGACTCTCTCCCGAAATCGCTGTACATTTTCTTCCGAACTCCCGCGAAATCCTTTCGAAATCCCTGGAAATCATTTCGAAATTCTTCCGAAATCCCGCAATTCATCGGAAATCGATTTGAATTCTTTTCGAAATCCCGAAATCCTTTAAACATTGTCGAAATATCTGCGATTTGCGAAATCGATGTACAAATTTTGGTGAGTGAGCCACCCCTCAGTACTACCTCTTTTTCAACACTTGATTATAGAGGATACCAATTCTACTTTGGCTTTCGGGCTTCCGCATGCGCAGAGTACGGGTGGTGTCGAATGTATTAGAATTACCCATGCCTTTACGGTCTAGCGAATTGCTTTCAGCAGGTCTAGTGGTAGGGTGGTTAGATGCTGCGCTTGTAATACGGCTTCTGGTTCGATTCCAGTGGCAAGACGTGTTTTTATTTCTCTAACGTTACCTTATGTTTGAGTTTGTAAAATGATTTTTCTTCATTTTGGACATGCCTTGGATTAATTTTGGTTAGTTTTTGTTGGTTGCTCCCCCGTAGCGAGCGAAGCAAGCGGAGGGCCGGGCGTGAAGTGAAATATTAGAACGACAACACTTGACTGATGCCAAATGCGCATGCAGAAGCCCGACAGCCAAAGTAGAATTGGTATACTCTAGACATGTCTTCAACTGCCTAGATCTAACGGAGAAGATATAGACGTATATCATGTTGGTGTGAAAATACATCCACCCCACAGGTGGGTTATGGGCTCGGTTATGGGTCTTAATTAAACCAATAGGAATGCACAAAAGTGACAGTTCATGGGGGGAGCTAGATGCAAATTATGAAATTTGAAAAATGTAAAAACAAAGCGAGTAACTGTTTCTGATAGATTAGACCTGATATTGGGCATGCCTAACCCAAACTAACCCAACTTTTTGAATGGAATACTTCTTTGGCTGCATGAAAGTGGTTTTTCAAGGCCTCATCACGGCACGCTTTGAATCTCTCTCTCTCTCTCTCTCTCTATCTCTCTCTCTCTCTCTCTCTCGCTCTCTCTCTTTCTTTCTTTCTTTCTTTCTTTCCTTCTTTATTTCTTTCTTTCTTTCTCTCTTATGGAATCGGCAAAGAAGTATTCACTTCTAGCACGTGTACAGTGTTACACTCGCCTTTTTTTTTAATATCAAACAACTCATTTTCTATTGTTTTTATTCACCTAAGAGAAATAAAAATATTATTAAATAATTTACGCACTGCACTAAATGTCAAAAAATATATCAAATTTACTTTACGCACTAGTGGGTAAAGTAATTCATTTTACGCACTGCACATTAAAAAGGCATATTTTACGAATCTTAGAGAGTGCGTAAAATCAGTATTTTATGCACGGTAGTAGAAAAAAATCTTTAGAGTTAATGCGCATGTAAAATAATAATCCCAATAATTAATTTTTCTTAATTTGGCGGAAACATGTTAACACGCCGCTTTTGACACCGACAAGTGCGCCTCCGACAATTAAACCCAAGCTCTATAGTGGAATAAAATCGCTCATCCAACTCGCTGTTTACTGAGGGTGGGTGATTCGGAGGTATAACCAAATGAAACCTATTCCATCTTATAGAGTACACTCAGGGGCATAGGAAATAGGAATGTACAATTTTTTTTAGTAGGACCGAACTTTGAAAATGACCTCTAAACGTGACTGATCTTGAATTAAAAAAACTACATTTTTCTAAACATTAACCGTTGTAATAATTCAAGTATACAATCTAAAATTCTGATTTTTTGCAGACTTATACTTGGAATGTGAGCGCTTCTAATGGAAATTTCAAAAATGTTTTTGAAAGAAAAAGTTAGGAATATAGAATTATCAAAATCGTGTATCCAAAACTTCACCCTGCGGCGAGCAGTGTGAATTATTGAAAATTTCTATACATATATATCGAGTCAAATGTAGTCAGAACATTGAAAATGTTTTTTAAAAAAAAATTAAGTCGCTAGGTATAGAAATGTGAATTTTTATCCTAGAGCCCTGGAATACGCTCTAGCCCTTCGGGAACTGCTACGCGACGGAATTGTTTTTCCGCGTGATGTAGCTATAGTATTTTATTATAAAATGGCTATAGGCACTGAGCAGTGCCACAGTTTATATCGTACGGTATAAACTGTGGCAGTGCAGCATTATATGCAGTGCACCATAACCTTTTTCTCTGCAGTGCCCAAATATTGTTCGTTTCGGAATGGTGTATTATTTGTGCGTTTGTTGACAGTGTTTAACTTGCTGTAATTTTGTTCTTATAGTATAGATACTGCAGAGTTATTACACTTCCTTCAATATTTTGTGCCGTTGACTGTTTATCGAGCAATATGGCTGACGTAAGTGTTACAAGTTGTTTAATTTGCGGAAAACCATGTGATTCGCGAAAAACAGACTTCGTTGGATAACCTACAAAAAAAGGGTTTGTTGACAATATTGACAGCGGTGGAAAAAAGACAGGATGATTTTTCTAAGCATATTGTACCCTACAAGGGTAAAATGTGTTTATTTTGCAAAAGAACATGGAAAAAGAAAAAAGAAGGACTCGCCGCTATTCAAACAGGTAATAGTCCTCCTTTTCTCATAAATATATGCACATGGAGGAAAGCTTCAGATGAAATTCAGCAAAGTCTTTCAAATTTCTTCGAGACTCCTAAAAGCAAATGCGAGCATTTCATTGAAAACGTTCTTATTATTGGTTGCAAAGGTTTCTGGGAACCCGTAAAAAAAGGAAAGATTACTACGTTTGCGGACACCAAAACAAAAAATAAGCCGGAATGGAAATTTTGTTCAGAAGGATAGCGGCAGGAGCTAGATTTCAGTCTTTAAATTTGAGCGACTTATTGTCTTATGAATTAACTTCGGTTCCGTTGTGCTTATTTCACGAAGATAAAAGTATGCGAAAAACAGCTAAGTCTGATTTAGTATCAACATTTGAACCATATGGAACAGTTGCTTCTCCTCAAAGTGTGAATTCACTTATAATAGACGGCATGGTAGTTATTCAAGGACTTAATTAGAAAGCGTTCTCCACATTTAATGAACTTGCATTTATTTTTCTGATGCAAATTCTTTCTATAGGCCGAAATTATGAAGCACTGATGATAACAGTGGTTTTTGATAGATATGATGAATCGGTCAAATCTTTGGAAAGACGCAGAGGAAATGACGTCACAGATACGTATGCGTATGAATTTTTTGAAATTGTCAGAAAATAAACGATCCCTATTGAAATTTGTGAGCGGTTATATTCTGGAACATTCAGCTGATCAATTACAAATAGAAGAAACTCTGATCATGGCTGGTGATTTTGAAAATCCAGAGTTATGTTTTTCTGTCAACAAGGATGGTGTAACCGAATTGAAAGATTTGAAATCGAATCATGATGAGGCTGATACGCGACTTGTAATCCATGTTTCATATGAATATCAGATACCTCACCAAAAGAAAGTTTTGATAAAGTATGTAGATACAGATGTTCTCGTATTACTTATTCACTACTATTCTGAATTCATTAAAGCATATCTTTGGAAGAAACATACCTTGAAATCGAATTAGGACAAGGAAATAAAAAACGAATTATTTCGATGTCTGAAACAGTGCAGAAACTAGAAATGCAATGTTTAGGCTGGGCAAAAAAACCCCATATGATGTAATTTAAAAAATACTCGAAGCCTTTAAAGAATTATCAAAAATGCACTTCGTGTCTACAACCGAAGCTGTTAATAGTGCCACCAAATTTGCACTGGCCCTATTTAGAAATAAGAATGAGGCCATTCAAACTCTCAATGAATTGAGGTATCATGACCACAACTTCCAGTAAGTCCGCTTCAGAACTTCCACCGACAGATAACTCATTTTACCAGCTTGTACTGAGGTAGGTGTACCTATATTACAAAAAAAACGGCATTTATGCGATAACCAAAATTTTAGGTGCATATATCAACTGCGTATATGGATATCCAGTCATATACTTATTATGCCTCTACTTGACCCTGTTAGCTTTGGTTGGACTAGGAATAATGTCATTCTAGAGCCTGTTTTGATGACCGCTGATCTCATGCCAACGAATATAAGGCAACTGTTGAGTATCTTCTGCAAAGATAAATTATGTCAAAATAATACATATGTATGCTTAAAAGAGGGCTTAAAATGCTGCAGCGAAAAAATATCAGAACAATGTTCCTGATTTGTACGGGGATGACGAAGAGGAAAACATTTAAAGTAAATTTCATACAAAACGATTTGATTACTTACTCTATATTTATAGATTTTTTAAATTTTATTTCTAGATGTAACGCCAACGCAGATGACTTCCAGACTGGTAGCCGCTAGCCGTCTTCGGCATCAGAGCGCATTCCAAGGCTCTCGGAAAAAAAATTATAGTTCTATAACCGTTCAAGTTAGCGACCTAATTTCTTTTTTAGAAACTTTGTCAATGTTCTGGCTACATTTGACTCGATATGTATCTATAGAAATTTTCAATACTTTACATAGCTCGCCGCAGGGTGAAGTTTTAGATGCACGATTTTGATAATTCTATATTTCTAACTTTTTTTTCAAAAACTTTAAACATTTTTGAAATATCTGCATTGTCATTAGAAGCGCTCACACTTCAAGTATAAGTCTGCAAAAAATCAGATTTTTCCATTGTATACTTGAATTAATACAACGGTTAATGCGAACAAAAATTTAGTTTTTCTAATTCGAGCTCAGTCACGTTTAAGGGCGGTTTTCAAAGTTCGGTCCTATTAAAAAAAGTTGTACATTCCCATATCCTATGCCCCAGAGTGTCCTCTACAAGATGGTATAGGTTTCATTTGGTTATACCTCCGAATCACTCAAAGCTATAATTGCACTCTGATTTTACCCCACTACTAGTAACGTGCGACAGCTTGCTAACTTACAAACAGTGTTGACAATAGTACCGTAATATTGCTCTCATACACAATCAAACAAAATCATTTTTATTATTTTCTTCATATTCTTGCCTGTTTAATAGAATTTTCAACAAAACTCAACGCGAAGAGCTACAAAACGCAATTGAACATTTCAGCATAACCTCAAATATGTCTTACAACTTACAACTATGCGAGGTGTTAGTAAATTATGAAAGTACAAGAGTGTATGTAGTTTTACTTATTCTTCAATAGCTCTTACTACAAAATGTTTGTTTATTGAGATGACTCCTGTAAATCGTAGAGAACTTTTTCTACAAACTTTATCTTTATTTTAATAACAAGGAATACTTTTCATATCAAAAAGTATATTTTCAAATTGAAAAATTACGTAAGTATTAGAAAGAAAATCGTGTGATTTATCTATTAAAACTGTAAATATACCTCTTAGTACTGTAAAAATTTCACAATAAACTGCAAATATAAATTTACAGTTTTAAAGAGCACTTATTTTTATAAATTTCTGTAGTAAATCACAAAAATTTGCTTATTATGGTAGGTATCTATGTAAGTGGCGCTAAATAGGGTGACACGAAATCATAGTTAAGCAAAATGTATTAACTTTACCCTTACAAGTAAATATGTAATTTAAGATTATGTTTATATATTATAATTAAAATTTAAAGGTTTAAGATTAAGACATTAAATCATTGTAACTATAGACGTAAATTTACAGCTTTGGGGTTCAATTTTACTAACTTTTATGTCGTTACTTACTCAGATTAAATCGAAAACTTCGTAAAATCTTTAATTGTCTCACTAAAAATTATAATTGTTTATTTTAATAAGTAAATTTTCAGTATCAGATTGTTAACTTTATTAGGCCTTCAGCCATTGAGTTCAAGAAAATTTGCTGTCAAACCATACATTTACACATAAAATTGTAAAGTTGTACCTTAATAGTAGAACATTATTACCATAAACTATAGTATTTTACTTGTAGTGTAATTTTATAATTTTAGAGTGCAACCGTACCGTTGTTATAACGCTAATACTGACATTAGGTTTAAGACATTAAATCATTGTAGCTACGACTTTATACCTTTCCTAGACTTATTAACGTGTAATTTAAAACAGCAAATTTTTATATTAAAATGAATAGATTACAACTTAATACTATTGTATAACTTTCCCAGTAGTGTAAGCGTATAATTTTCGATTGTTGGTTTAAGCCTTATTCCCTTAAATTATTCACTATAAACTTTTCATGTGTCATTTGTAATAATTATGTAAATTTATTATTACAAAAAGCAGATTTCGCTTGAGAGAAGACACGAAAACATCGTTAATCAAGATTTTGCCCCTTTTCCAGATTGGTAATCGCATAATTTAATACTGTAACATTAAATTTATATGTTAAGTCTCCAAATTTAGTATGAACTGTAATTTTCACGTATAATATGTAAATTTACAATCTTATATTTTTTTCTGTCGTTTCAGAGTTCTATAGTGTATTTTTGTAGGAAGGCTTGCTTATTGAGGTAACTAATACTGACGTTAAATGGCAGATATGAAACCATCTTATTTAGATTATAAATATATAGTTTTGCAATACAATTTTAGTAACTTTTTTGTCGCTAAGAATAAAAGGATCGCCTATTAAAAGTTGTGACAGAAGGCTTTTTTTGAGCTAATTAATATTAACATTAAATCAAGGTGTAGGCGAGTATTTCAATTTCCAAATTTAGTTTACACTGTAAATCTAAACTCTAATAAATTTCACGGTATACTGAAACAGGTAAATTTACTGCTCGACACTGCGTTACACAAAAACTTGTAACATTCCTAGACGCGACTTTTTCCCATTTGCGACTTTTGTCGTCATTTGATAAATAGCATTCGTTTTCGATGGTATTCCCAAATTTAAAATTTTACGGTTTACAATGTCCACTTACGAACTGCACAATTAAATAATAGAACTGTAAACTTGAAATGTAATTTGTACTGTAAAGTTACATATTTAAACATAATTCTTAATGCTGTTAATCTCTCAGTATCATCTATAACTTTTACACCTAATTTGTAAATTTACAATAATGCTTACAGTTTGAACATTAAATTTGTAAATTTACACCCTAAACTGTAAACACGTAACTACTGTATATTTATATAATAAAATCTTACATTTGCCCTTAGTACCGTAGTTTTTCATCTGTAGAATGTAAACTTACAGTTTTGAAACGTAATTTTAAGGTACTACCAGTAATTTTGTAATTTTTTCAAAAATAGTTTAATGTATAAAAATTTGCTTATTAAAGTGACTGATAAGCCGTTGTTACCCGGGAGCTGGTGATTTTTATAGGTAAGTATAATTTATTGTTGAGGAGCTTGACCTGTATTTGTTAACAACTAATACGTCTCCATTACATTTCAAGGTTACCTAGATTACATCTTAAGTTGTGAATTTACATATTAAAACTTAGACGTGATATTAAATTATGTAAATTTACATATCAAAATTGCAAAGTTTCTATTTAATACTACAAGCTTACACTTTTAAAGTATAATGTTACTATGTTTTCGATGGCTTAGTACAAAAATGTGTCTATTGGCGTAATCAAACTGAAGACATGAATCCATCGTTACCAAAAACATTTAGATACGCTTTTTAACTTTTCTGTCAAATTTCGTAGTGCCCTATTTTGCAGCTTCATACACTACCAAATAATAAATTTACATATTAAAACCGCAAACGGGCAATTTTATACTGTAGTTTTACACACGTGTAAATTTCCCTCATATCCTGCAAATTTCGCATTGTAATTCTTCATCTGTAAAACACAAATTGACATGGTAAATTTACTAATTAACTGACGCAAATTTACTGATTAATTGTCGCTTAGTCTTGCGAGTACAAAAAAAAGTTTGCTATTATGTATTGTAAAAATTCAAAATTCAACACAGAGGGGCCACCTGATTGGCACAACAAAGCTTCAAATAAACTACTACAGAAAATTACTAACTCATTATTACTGTATATAAATGTTAATGTTCTCGCGAGACATTGACGTATTACCTGGAAGTCGACCTCTTTTGTGAACCGCCGTATCCAGTCGTCATTTTTTGTTGTATGTCGAGGTTTTCCGGGAAATCACAAAGAGCAAGAAAAGCTAAAAGTCATTTTTCATTGGCCAATTTGTGTCACGAAAGAAAATCATTATGAAGGGAGCTGAAGTTCGATATCGGCCTGACGGTGCTGAACATAGAGAGTGCTCGATGCTGTTTTTCTAAATATCGAAATGTATTAACATTATTTAGTTAAATAAGCTTCTATTTGCAGCTATATAAGTCTCTAAATGTTTTGTTTTGCTTAGAAGTTCTACAATTTTTTTCTTTTTCATATTTTAAATAATATTCTTTCTTTTTTTACAGGCTTTTAAGTTTGACAAATACCAACGGTTGAAAATTGCTGAATTAATTGTACATAGTACATACTATTCGAATGGGAAACGAATAATTATTGCAACTCATCGAAGGTTCCGAGGCAATGTCGCCAATCGCAGAAAAATTTGCAGTTTTATCCAAAACACAAATTGAAACTTCATATATCGTTTTCAATTTTATATTAGGTATATACTTATTGGAATTTCTTATGATGTGCATATTTTGATTTATTTTTTATAGACGCGTGTGTTCCCCGAAAATTTAAGTTCACAGATTTGAAACTCATTTATAATTACTATTATCACCGAACATATAATATGTTCGGTGCTATTATTGACCTACGAATATAAGTCAATGGTTACGATACTTTTTAATTATTACGTGGCTCATGATATTTTTTTACCGTTTAACGGTAAACGACTAGCGAGCGTAATCGCTAATCCAAATTGCGGTTTCGTGTGGCACAAATAACGTAGGGATGTAAAAAAATGCACGAGTCGGTTATATGAACGATTTGCTTTCCGTGCATAATAAATCGCAGCTCTTATATAACTTTTCCGTAAATAGAAAACCTTATATTTCTTATCAGAAAATAGCATGTATCATGTAAAGGGCTCAAAAAATTAAGGAACAGTTAAAACTAGCTCGCTTTCAAACTTGTGTAAGTTGCACTTAATATTAGAAGATATTGATGTGCTTTCCAGAGGTGGATAGGGCTTTAATCAATTTTAACAACGCACCCGCAATTTTTTGCATCAATAGCAACTTACTGATCTAACTATATATATATTTCATGTACGTGTACAACGTTTGATGACAGACGCGTCACGTCAAAATAGGTCGATTTAAGCGAACTTCTATATCCAAAATTGCTTCATTTATTGGTTTTTCCTAGAATTTTCAAAAGCGTATAAATCGATTTTAATAATTTTTGGTCCTGTGTCTTAGGCTATAGATTGACGTTTTCTGTTGGCATAGTAACCGGCTGTAATTAACTAGAAGTATTATAAAAGTAACGTCATAATATGTGGTTATATCTCTACAATGTAATTGGAAGATTTTTCCTCTTTTGCAAAATTTTGCTAGGATAAGTGATAATGCCAGAAAAAAAATAATTTTCAATTACGTGCTCGGGCAAGATAATTTATTGATAAAAAAAACTAAATAAAAACAAAACATTAATTAAGCAAATGTGCAAAGTGAGTCAATGACTGCCATTTTGCTAAATACACTTATTTTCACTTCTTAAAAAAGGAACTTTAATTTTATCTCATCATCACAGTCATAACATCTTGTCAGATGTGTTGTGAACTCATTATATTGTCAGTTGTCGCTGGTATTGGCCGAGGCATTATTGATATATAGTTTGGGTTAGTTTGCTTTCCTAACGGTGTTTCGCCATCTTACCCGATTAGAAGTACGTTCGGAAGCCTTGCTGACGTTTAGATCAAGACACATCTTTGTTAGATCCACCCAGCGTGTAGGAGATCGACCCACCGATCTTATAATGGAGATCGGTGGATCGACCCCGTCGTCGACCAGTGCGATGGCCCTGTACAACTAGTTTCTCCATGTTGTCATTCCTGTGAATGTGTCCAAAAATGTCAGGGCACGCTTCAGTACTATGGAGGACAGGCGCCTTGGATTACCAATCTCATTTAAAATTGAGACATTCGTTCTATGTACCGTCCATGTAATCCGCAGCATTCTCCTCCAGCACCACATCTCGAAGGCATCTATGCGATGGCGATCAGCCTGTTTGGTAGTCCACGTTTCCGACTCGTACAGAAAGATGGAAAAAACCAGGGATCGGACCAGAGATATTTTAGTTGTTTTGGTAATGTTAGAGTCATGCCATATTCTATTGAGTTTTGTCATGGCTCATGGCTAGTCGTGCCTGTTGAATGCGCCGGCGGATTTTTTTTTCGCTGCTGCCTGTGTTTTCGATTAACGATCCGAGGTATACAAAGTTCTTCACCACTTGACAGCTTCCAACTTGGGATTTTTGAGGATGGTTGTTATGTTCTCTGTCTATAATCATCACTTTGGTCGTGTTGTAATTAACTTTAAGGCCGTAAGCCTCGCTAGTTTGTTCTAAAGTATTAAGGAGAGCTACTAGTTCAGCTTCTGTGGTTGCTAGGAGAGCTGTGTCGTCGGCGAATCTCAAGTTAGACATCCTAGTTCCACCAATGGTTATACCTCCCTCCCAGTTATCCAGCACCTGTGATTTTTTGCCACCCTATATTTCTTCAAATTATTTAACCTTTTCAAGATGTTTTCTTATTCATGAAAAGAAATACTAATTTTAAACTTTTTTCGTGTTTATGAAGTAATAGGTTGGCTTTCCAAAGAATGTGAAAATTTAGATCTAGGGGGGCTAGTCACATTATGCGGTACTCTTAAATACCGTTAGTTCCAATAATCCCACAAAAACAACAAAAAATTAATTAGAGCACACTTTTTACACCTTCTTCTAGTTAACTATTCCACGTGACGTAAAAGAATAGGCACTTTCTAAATTTTGTACATATTCTCAATATGTTGCACTTAGGTTATAACTGGCTTCCAGGTGGCACTGATGATGGCTGAGGCCGCTCTCCACTGATTTTAATAAACATTTTGCACAGAATACAACTTCCTCCCTTTTTGTTTGTTAAACCCCGGACTGTGCAATCAGCATATGGTTACATTAATTTCCCTATTTAACTGCCTTAATTCTGCTGTCTGTTTATTTGCCAGATTTCTCATTTGTTTCCATTAGTTATTTGGTACCATTATGTTTTTTTTTTCGTTGGATGCTTTGTGTCTGGCATTACTTTACTCCGATTTTCCAGCTGTGATTTTATTCTTTGTTGGTCATTTATTGAGCTTTCGCCACTCATTATTGATGTTAATTAAAATTTTTGATCTACCCAATCTCTGGCCGCTGCCTATCGAAAACTTATTCGGCATAGTTACATCCTGCACTATCTCCTCCCTGTTAAATATGGTAAACTCTATTTCATTTTCTGTATAGCCGCCGGGGCTGGCCCAGGTCTAATTTCGCTGTGGAGGTTTGCGGTAGATGCTGTTCATTGCAAATAGGTTGCATTGCAGAAATTGAAGAAGTGTTTCACCTTTCTCGTTCCTTAACCCAAATACGTGGGATCCCAACGTTATTTCGGTCTCGTCTTTCCTATGCCCCAGTTTGCTAAGTCCCCTATTAGCATATCGTAGTAAGTGAGTTTTTGCTGAATTACGGTGGTTATATCCTCCTAGAAGACATCCAATTCAGTGCCGGTATGCGCAGTTATAATATAATCTTAAACGAATATCTAGTGTATTTGTATATGTTACTGATACTGTGGATCTTGGTGAAATTTTGTATAGGCCTTTTGTATATAAGAACCCGATTACTTCTTTCTATATATTTTGGCCTGCTCTGTAGTGTAGCAAATGACCTGAATGAAATGTTAGTTGTTCCTCTTCTGTTCTTTTATGTTCGCTTATTCCTAGTATGTCCCATTGGATATGAAAGAGTTCCTCCTCATGCTATTGTAGTTTCTGAGCTTTAGACAGTGTCCTAGTATTAAAAGTACCGATTTTGGTGGTGGTAGCCTATTCTATCATGGGAGTATACCCTAATTTACAAACGCACAGAGCCAATCAGAATCGCTGAAGGCGTGGCCAAATTTGAAATGCGTGGAGTGTAATATTAGAGATTCTAAAATAGGAAACACAAGTTTCGATTCAGATTGGTTGCGTGTAGTTTGTAAAATTAAGGTATGCTTACCATGGTGATTCCTGGCACCCTCTGATCGCCTTCTTGTCCCTCCGCTAACTTGGTCAGAGCTAAGCGAGTTGCTAAGGATTGAGAGCCATGTACATCGGTGTCCTATCATTATGGGGGGGTTAGTTTCGGGGGTGTATACGCACGTCTAGAGACAGGTCGGATATTTTGGCTGGCGAGCATCTTGACAGCTTTGGTCGTTGTGACTTGGCGCGCAGTTTGAAAATTTATATTTTGGGCAGCATTTTAACCCAAACAAATTGAGGAAGTAAATTTACAATTTTTGCATTATTTGTCCTAAATATCTTGATAACCTAGTTTTTTAAATCCTCTAATCAAATGTATTATACTGTTTCACTTCACGAATGACCCTCCGCTCGCTTTGCTCGCTCCGGGGGCGCAACCAAACAAAACTAACCCAAATTAACCCAAATTTAAAAAAGAAACAAGCATAACCTTAAAAAAATAAAAACATGTCTTGCCACTACCGGGAATCGAACCCGGTTTGCCGTATCACAAACACAATATCTGACCACTGCACCACCAGATCATTGAAAGCCATTCAGTTGACCGTAAAGACATAAGTAATTCTGATACATGCGGCCAACGTCGCAACGCGTCGTGTGGAATCGGGACCAAAGCTGTCAAGATGTTCGCTTGCCAAAATATCCGGGCTGTCTCTAGACGCTATAGGGTTTTATCAATAACAACTCAATTAGGAGTTATTGGCTTTATCCGTTTGCCATGCCATGCTGAGCAGTGCGAGTTGGTAGAATTGGAGTTAGATGGCTGAGGACAAATTTGCTTGGGTTAGGATTCTAGATTATGTAGATAATTTTTCCGGTTTTAGGACCTGGGGGTTGCTTTCCTGACGCAGATCTTTCCTCCACCGGGATCGCAGAGGGGTGTCGACCTCCTACACATAATATAAATTATATGAATATTTGTGTTTTATACGAATTGGATATGAAAATTGAGCTGAAAATTATTATGCTTCAATAGTATTATGTCATACGTAAATAAAGCGTTCCGAACTTTTCTACAAGTTGAGTGAAAGTTAAATATTAGTTATCCGTATGTTTATGTGAAGTTTATTTAACGTTTAGGTAAACTTGAAGTTTATACATATAGAACTTTCACTTTTCACGAGATTTAGTACTCGAAACTGGGATTTTTGTGTAAGTAATAAACGCAATTCAAGCGAACAAAGCGAATTTTTAGATTAACTTTGGGCTCGAATATTCGATTCGAACGAATATGTATACCAAAACGTGGTTTGCAAAATTTACTTAAGAATTTAATTCGAAACATGTATGTTTGGTTAATTTCTTTTCCGTGAAACATCTTACTATCTGCGGGGTGTAAAAAAAAATGTGTTTTTTGCTAAAATTTCTAAATTATTTGGCATTTTTTTTTATTCATGTTTATAAAGAAAAATCTATTTTTTGATATCTGGTTTATAAAATTTATTTATTTTTAAACCCTGTAAATTTCAGGTTTTTGTGTTAGGAGACATTGCTATATTTTGTAAGAGCAGATTTTGGTAGGTCTACGTGTTTTGCAATAAGTAAGTACATTTTGATTTCTATTATTTCGTGGTGAGCAGTGGCGTACCCATAATCGATAGGCATCCATTCATGAGTTGCTCTATCTTTTTACTTTAGCTTTTGTTATTATTGTTTTACTGAAAGAAGATTAAATACAGTATGCAACTAAGGAAAAAATGTTTTTATAAGCAAGTAGAAATGTTTGGCTTGAGGATATAGAGTTCTAGATCATTTTCAGATCCATGTTAATTTTTTTCTTAATTTTATTAGGAAAACATGAATTTTGCGCACTTATACCAGAGTACAAATAATATCTTATTTATACCGTGCTTATATTTAATTGTAACAGCGGACATGCTTTTTTATTTCTGCAAATATCCTCATAAAACTTTCGCACCCTTTTTAGATTCAAGCATTTTTCTGCCTGCTTATAAAAACCTTTTTCTTTATTCACATATATACAAAAATGCTATCTATATAAGAAAATTATTTTATTTATTATTTTTTGTGGTGGACATTTTGGTTAAAAAACACACTTCAAAATCCGTTTGATCCGCTTAAATTATCCAGCAGTTTTGTTAAAAATAATGAAGGTTGTCAACAATACAATTAATGGGTCCACATTTCTTGGAGTTTTAACAGTCATCTTAAATGCGAGTTTGAAACTTACTTTTTAATTACCAACTATAAAATAAATTTAGGTTATTTTGTACTTATTTATAAGTTTGTATGAAACCGGGACATAGAGGTCGATATAAAGGTAATATATCACTGTCTTGCGGAAACATTAACATTTATATACGTAAAGTACGAATAAGGTGTAAATATTCTTTAATAGGCCTGGTTACGCAATTTTAAATGCCATCCCGGCTATCGCATCAATCACATCTAAATATGCTAATTATTATGAAAATTAGAAGGTGTATCAGTAATAATATCGTAACTGCAGTGTGTTTAAATTATTACAATACGCGCTGTCCTGTGCTGTTATAAGAATTCGTTTAAATAGGCGAATGGAGTGCCAGGAATTATTCGCCTTGATTTTTAGCGCTGAGATGCGAGTCATAGGCCAGGGAGCATATTCATATCTAGCATACAGGATCGCACCTTGCCATAAGGTGACTATAATATAAATGATAGCTAGAATACCACCATTACGTTTTGACTTCAAATATTTAACACTTCATGAATGTCCCTCCGCTCGCTTCGGGGGCGCACACAACAAAAACTAACCCAAAATATCAAAATGATGCACATTTATATTACAGTTGCGCTATAAAAGTGGTGATCTCGTAGAAACGATCGATATGAATAAGCGACCAGGAAAGGAAGTTCGTTTTTCAAGGAATAGTTGAAAAAATAGGAAAGTTTTGAAATTTGGCAGAGATATTTATTAGACTTTGTTATCGTTCATTATGTAAAAAGTCCCTAACAATTGAGCAGGAGGAATCGAAGCCATCTTGAAAAAATGGTGCACTTTTTGAGGTTTTCATTAACATCAATTTAAACCTGCAGGATTTGAAAAGTTTGTCAATGAAGGATTCTTTACAATTCGAAAAACTCACTCATTTTGGACGGGCGTCTGGTCAGACATGACAATAGAGCAGACACTAATACAAAGTTTTTTTTTATGACAGTGGGAGATTCTATGGCACTCGTCGAGCGGTGTGTGTGGGAAGATGTTGATTGTCTCGGTTCTTAAACAGTTGTAGGTTGCAATTTGGGGGAAATAGATGTCCTGGGAGTGAGCGTAAGCACGGTCTTAGTTGCGCTTTGTAGAGCGAGATTAGCTGCTGCGGTGTATATAGTTTTTGTTGCGAAATAGCGCGCCAAGCTTCTGTGTCTGACTTTGCGATGTTAGCAACGGGGTTATGCTAGGAGATATTGCTGTTGACCGAGACACCCAGTAGTCAATTGGACTATCCTACCATAACGATGACGGGGCACGCCCCATTCTCTTTCTTGGTAAACGTGGCTGCTTGGGTTTTTGTAGCACTAACTTGGACCAAATTCCTGTCGCCCCAAGTTCGAACTTGATTAATAATTGTTGTAATCTGCTCCTGTCTGCGGTGATAAGTCTCAATCGCTGGTAAACGTTTTTCTGATCTAAATTGGGAGACAAGGGTACTGTCATCTGCAAAACTGTAAACAGGATTATTGGTTTCGGTTATCAGGTCATCGATATAGATGAGAAACAGAGTTGGTGAAAGTATTGCGCCCTGAGGCACTCCCGCATTTATGGCGAATGTGTCTGAGATTGTGTCCATCAATTGCAACGTGCAGAGATCGGTTCTTACGGAAATTGGCAAGCCAGCTGCAGAGAAACGCTGGCAGTCCGAAGGACGGCAGTTTGTTGAGCAATCCGTCATGCCAAACTCTGTCGAATGCCTTCGAAATATCTAACGCAATCGCTCGAGATTCTCCATAGTTCTCAATTGCAATATAAGTGTGATATAGGCCAATATATCTCCTGTCGATCTCTGTTTGTGGAAGCCGAATTTGTTATCGCTAATTATTCTATTGGTTTCGAGGTACTTGAGGCGTTGCTGATTGACTACACGTTCTATGACTTTCGAGATTATTGGAAGGCAATTGGACGATAGTCTGATGGCCTGGTTTTCTTGCCTTTTTTGGTACAGGTTGCACTCGGGCGACTTTCTAAGAAGATGCGTATATCCCCTTTGAGTAAGATAGAGGAAAAATTATGGAAAGAATGGGTGTTAGTTCGTTGGCGCAGCTCTTTAACACGAATGCAGGTATTTCATCCTTTCCTGATGTCTTTTGCATATCTAGCTCTTTGAGTATTTTACGAATATCACGGTGGTGAAACTTAACTGCCATAGTAGTGCTGATGTTAAATATGATGGAGAGTTCCTTGCCTTGTGGGACATTTAAGGTAGAGTGCGATGAAAACATTTCGGCGAACATGTTTGCTCTTTCCCAAGCTGTAGTCGCCGTGACGCCGCCGCGTTCGTTCGTCAAAGGTAGGAGAGACGTTTTTGTAAAGTATGAAAGTAGGTAAGGTTTTACGCGTGGAAGGGGAACAAGCGATAGTGAACTAAGAAAAGATATTTTGGGAACGACCGCTACTCACAATGATTGTACCGCACTGGCCACTGGAAGAATTAGTGGCATAGTTTTTGAGACTGTTGGGCAACACGTTGATTTTCAGGAATCGCGCAAAAAAGGTGCATATATGTTGGAAAACTTTTAGATTGATTCCAACCGCTCTACCTTTCCAAGCGAAGAAAACATAATATCACTAGCAGCTGAGGTAGTGGGCGATGCTACTATAAACGGCTACAAAGCTACTGGAGTCGAAAAAAATGCAAAAAATGATCGGCAATAATTTCCAAGCAATAAAGTTGTCTCGAAAAGACAAAGTTCTTGCTGTAGCTACTGTGAATTATTGTTCCCTGAAAGTTCATGGATACATTATACCGCTTGATACATTACTTCTATTCCAAGGAATAGCATTTTCCAAGGAAACAAATGAATATCTTGCGAGACCTTTTAGAATTCCTATTCCGTAATCTCTGTTTAATGAATTTGACATGAGAAAAAAAAGGTCCCCGATATACACGGTGTCCCATATAAGAATGCATACTACAGGCACCTCGCAAACCAGCAGAGGTACAAAGATGATCATATTAAGGAAAAGGCGTGTTTTTCTGAATCCAATTACATCCGAAGATATTTGGGAAAAGCCGAATTTTCCTGATTTTACCTTTATTTTTTTCTGATTTTATTTGAAATATGATAGTACAAATTTCACATTTTCAATGCTACTTTTCCTGTTCTTCAAGTTGATATTATAAGATTTTCAATCTGACGTTTCGTTTCTTAGCAACCATCATGAACTTTGTTTTTTTAAATAGTCCAATTTATTTGCTTTATTCCTAAAAATCTCTAATTTCAATCCTAAATCTAACAGCATATCGCTCTTTACATTTATCCGACGTTTCTGACGAAAAACACCCTCATCAACGTTTTTTGATGATGATTGCGAAGGAACGAAACGTCGGTCGGATCAAAAATCTAATTAGGTAATCATGTAGAGGAGGAAAAATGGCACAGGATTGTTAATTTTATTTTGATCTATCTTCTTTATCAAAAACTGAAAAAAAAATCAGTTTCAATCTATGAATTCTTGAAATTTAAAACACAAATTTTCGCAATTAATTTTTTTCTGATTTTAATAAAGAGGATGGATCAAAATAAAATACAAATTCCTGTGCCATTTGATTGTCTACATGATGACGTAATTAGATTTTTAATCCGACGTGTCGTTCCTTCGTAATCATCATCAAATAATATTGATGATGTTTTTTTCATCTGAAACGTCGGATAAATGTAAAGAGGGATATGTCGTTGGATGTATGATTGAAATTAGAGTTTTTTCGACTATTTAAAAAATTAAAGTTGATGATGGTTGCTAAGAAACTAAACGTCAGATTGAAAATCTAATAGCATCAACTTGAAGAGCAGGAAAAGTAGCAATGGGAAAGTGAAATTTGCAAAGTCATGTCTTTTCAAATAAGGTCCGAAAAAAATAAAAACGAAATCGGAAAAATTCGGTTTTTCCTAAATATCTTCGGAAATACCTAATCGGATTTTTTTAGATTTCGCAACATGACGTTGTAGGGTTTAGCAAGGTGCAACTTTTCTCTTATTTAATCATCTTTATACCTTTTCTGGTTTACGAAATCCCTGTAGTGTGCATTCTTATAAGGGACACCGTGTATACCATTTTTTCAGCATCAAGTAAGAACATAGGCTTGACAAACGGTGTAAATATTATTGACGGCGGATTCCTTCTACATCGAGTTGTATGGAAACAAAACTCAAGATTTTATAGTATTTGTATGGGTTATGTGAATTACATTAAAAAACATTATGGACAAAAATGTACAGGGTGTTCGGTTATATTTTGAACGGGGTTTACGCGCTTTATTTTTAGAGATAAAGAAAAATGGTAAATATAAAAGTTTTGGGATTTTCTATGCCCGTATTGTTCTGTCTTTGTATTTGTCGAGCTTGTGGTTCCAAAGACTGGAATAATTTTTGAAACACTCCAAAAACAGCAGCGTGATCGTTCCACTTAAATACTACTTTTGTTGCATTCACGAATGGATTATGCCACTAAATAATTAATCGATCAAATGGACTTACCTGAAGTGAAGGGCGATCGTAATTATACCTCGGGTCCAGTCCGAAGATATCACTGTGATTATTTACTATATTAACCAAACCGAAGAACACTTTCAAACCTTTTCTAGCATCAAGAAAGCTGATCATGGATTATTGCCACCAGGTAGTTCTGCACTGGATAATAAAATAATTCGTCGTAACTTCACTTGCTTAATTTGAAGCAATACAGATGATCTAGACCCATTGAAGACAATGACACCGGAAAAAGTGGCAGGGAGATCACTGAAAAATGGATGCATACCCAAGTGGAACAACAAACTACATCTTCCTCAAACAATGGAAGAATACCAAGAGGCTCTCCTGAAACCGACTTCATCTGAAAATTTAGATGATGCAGAAGTGGGTCTCAGCTCTAATGAGTTCAAAAGCGAGTCAGATGAAGAGTGTTGAGGGTGGTCAAGATTAAAAAAAGTTGTACTTGCTGCTTGAAGATGGTACTTTATTTGCACGTTTCACAAGGTATTTTCATTTGGAACAGAATAAATGTTTAATAGAGTCGGTTTTTAATAATAAATATTATTTATAACATTTAAGACTTGCCATTTAATAAATAATAATTAAGTTGTTTAAAAATTAAATTTGTTGTTTTTACGAGACGGCGCGCGGCGGCGCCGGCGTGTGTTACAGGGACGTTGATTCTTCATACCCTTCTTCACAAGTTCCTATGTTGCATCGCGAAGACATGGCGCGATTAGGTGCGTTAACCACTTAGGGAACGGAGATGCAGGATGCACGATTAGCGCGCTCGGTTGTGCTAGCCGAATAGGAAACGGAAAAATGCGACCGGATGTGTACTTAAGAGGCTGTCTCCACACAATACCCCGTTGTTTCTTTTCTTGTACCATATGATGTAAAGTTTGGTGTTTTTTTCAAAATTGCCTAGCCCTCATCACCTAAAAGCCCCAGGTCTGCCATGTAAGACAAAACAAATTTGAACTAACTCAGCTATGCACCCAAGACCACTGGGTGTGAAAATGTACTTTATGACGTAAAATTTCAGGCAGCAGCTCCCTGTCCATACCGACTATTTAAGAAACTCATTTTAAAACGTATTTTTCCCAAATTGGGACTCCCTTTTTTAATTTTTAATGATAGTATTTCATTTTTGGCACTGTATAATGCGACTCGTACTTTTTCATCACCGTTTTTGTATTAAATTTCATTGATTAAACCAGTACAAATATAAAAGAAAAATTGTTTGCATTATTTCGGATATACAAAGACGCACTATGTAGTTATATAATCACCCTTCTATGCATTGCTTTTCATCAAGTATTTTAGTGTTTACCGAATTCTAGAAATCCCCCTAAGAATTACTGGCTATATATACCATTATACCTTCGGACGCCAATGAATTTAAACTTAAATAGAAAATCCAATTTCCTCGCGATTTCCGGCGTTCGTGAGGCCGATGAAAAATCGAACAGCGGGAAGTGTAATTTTAGTGTATACACGGTAAGCAGATGGTTATCTTTCGAGTACACCTCGTAAGTTGACGTGACGGTATTTTTCGTTGCACGCCACAAGTCAGACGGGAGTGCATAACATACAGAGTGCCAATATCTAAGGAGCCATACTGCAACAACGTATTTTTAGTTTAAAAATATTACTATTTTTAACCACTTAATCATATTCCTCAAGTTTTTACATAATAACCAAGACACAGAGTGCCATAGTTAATATTTAATTTTTGATTGTTCATGTTAAATTTTCTTTTTGTTATTTTAATAAATTTTTGGTATTGCTGTATTCAAATATTTCCACCGTTTTCCTGCTACACGCATCTCGGGGTGTCTTTCAAACCTCATAACTTTTTGTGCATTAGTTTATCTTTATTTTTGATAAAAATACATATTCTCCAGTCTATCTTAACTGAAAAAGATATACTTGTAAATATCGCCAGGACTGACCGTTTTCCAGATATTTTCAATTAGTAATGGAGCATTTATTTATGTTTCTACAATCTCGTTTTTAAGAGCAAATATCTCGAAAACGGTTACTCCAAGCAAAACGCAGGCGTAAAACAGTTATAAAGCTAGACTCACCAAGTGTCAAAGGTGGCGTGCGCTGCATGTAACACTTTAACTGTGAATATATATGTATTTCTCGCCCTCAAAAAATATTGATGCCGTGAAAATGTTTTAAAAATAGTAACTTTTAAAGGAATAAGAAAGGGCTACTTATAAATTACTTTATGCATTGACGTAGAAGTTTGTGGCTGAGTCCGTTTTCACGCCAAAGATATTTTACAAAATGTTCTACTGATTATTCTGGAAAATAAAACAAATCCGTAACATTTTATAATAGTCATTTTGTATGTATATTCAAAAGCAAGCTCTTCAAGTCACAACTGTCATATAAAAACTTTAGGCTATATCTGCAAATGAGTTAATTCGTAAAAAAGATGTACAGGGTGTCCCAAATTCGAGCCTCATCATTGGGATCTCGGGAACTAGAAGAGATACGAGGTCGGTTAAATGGAGGCAAAGTCGCGCGATTTGATGCTGATCAAAATGCCACCTTACAAGTTTAAAAATTCCGAACACTTCCGTAGATTTTTGGAAATAAACCGAATATTCGCGATTTCATTTTTATTTTTTTATGACTCTATTTGACTAGATATAACAAAATAATTTTCACATTCTCATTGCTACTTTTTCTATTCTACAAGCTGATGTTATCAGATTTTCAAACCGACGTTTCGTCTTTGAGCTGCCATCATCAACTTTGTTTTTTTAAATACGGCCCTGGATTTTTTATTACGGATTTTAAAAGCTGTTAAGGTCCCAAAACCAATGATGTATCACACTTATTCGAAAAATTCATATTAGTGACATTTTCCATAAGAACTCATGTGTTAGAGAGAGACAGAAAACCGATTTTTGGTAAGATCTTACCAGGAAATCATTAAAATGATTTTTTCGAAAAAGTGCGATACAACAATGAGAATGTGATATTTATTATTTGTTCCAAACCTAATCCCACACAACTATTTACTTGGGTAATTTGCTATAGCCTGGTTTGAGGGTTGACACTTTAATAATTATTTTATTTATTAATCACTTCTTATGTTAGTTTTTAAGCTTCCTTCATGCAAGGCATTAATGCGTAAAAAAAGTTTTTTTTTAATCCCATTAAAAATTATTTTCTGTCTCTGTCTAACACATGAGTTCTTATGGAAAATGTCACTAATATGAATTTTTCGAATAAGTACGTTACATTATTGCTTTTGGGACCGGAGAAGCTCTTAATATCCGTAATAAAAAATCCAGGGCCGTATTTAAAAAAACAAAGTTGATGAGGGCAGAGCTGTCACCATCAGTGAGATTTAAATCATTTTTGTGATTTAAATACATTTTTTGATTTAAATACTTTGTGTTTAAATATTTTTTCTGAAAGTGATTTTTAATTTATGATTTAAATCTTTCTGAAAAGTATCTTTGATTTTTGATTTAAAAATAGTATTTAAATCTTTCTAAAAGGATTTAAATCAGTAAAAAGATTTAAATTTTCAAAAAAAAACAGATTTAGATTTAAATCATTAAAAAGAGTTTAACTATAATAAATACAGCAATAAATACATCCTAAGTGGTTTAGTTCTATGTTTATTTTGTATTTTGTAATGAGCATTTTTTAATGCGTGTTACTTAATTTTCTTTTTTAAATATATATTGGCTATATGGGAAACTTTTGTATTATTGATTTCTTAAAAATATATATTCCCGATAATTTGAATGAAAGTTTCTGCGTCATAAACAAACCCCTTACGAAGTAATCACTCTGTAAAAAGCAAACAAAATACCATAAGAAACGTAGCTAAAAAGTAAAATAGATTTTTCCGCCAGAAAAATATTTCTAGGAAAAATTCAAATCAAAAATATAAAAAAAGATAATTGAAATAATAGAATTTTGTCAAATTTCAAGTTGATTTTATCAAAAAGTAATTGTCAAAAAAAAGGAATGGAATTAATGGAATTTTTGACACATTGTCAAATATTTAAAAGCTGCTAGCATGCACATAATGAGCTATTTTGTATGTTTGATGTTGTTACTGTTTTCATTTTAATTAATATAATCGGCTAACATAATAAGAAGTGCAAAGTTACCAATTATGTGAAAGCTAACGGCTTTTAAACATTCGACAATGTGTCAAAAATTCCATTAAAGAAAAACAAGGTTCAAATAACATTTTAATTTGGTTTTTGTATGTTATTTTGACGTACCTATTTAAGATTGTATTGTTTTTGAAAATTTAGATAGGGTGACGTCACACTTTTGCTTTTTTTTTCACTTAATTTATATAAATAACATTTTGATTACGCTCTAAGGGGTTTTTAATGGTAGACGCCAATTCGTTGTACATAACCAACCAAATGATTTCAATCTTTTTTACATTTTAGATCATTTTAGGAAGTATTTAAATCTTTTTAAAAGTTTTAGATTTTAAAAAATATTTAAATCTTTTGAAAAGATTTAAATATTTCCTAAAATGATTTAAAATGTAAAAAAGATTTGAATATAAAAAATATTTATTTTTTAAATCTTTCATTATATACAAAACGATCTTTAATTTAAATCGTTTGTCCAAATGAAAAGTATCTTTGATCTTTGATTTAAATCATTTTTTAAATGATCTTAAACAGCTCTGGATGAGGGCAGCTTAAAGACGAAACGTCAGCTTGAAAATCTGATAATACTATCTTGAAGAACAGAAAAAGTAGCAATGAAAATGTGAAATTTATTTTGTTATATCTATTCAAATAGAGTCATAAAAAAATAAAAATGGCTTTTTCCAAAAATCTTCGGAAGTATTCGGAATTTTTAAACTTGTAAGGTGGCATTTTGATCAGCATCAAACTGCGCATCTTTGCCTCCATTTAACCGACCTCGTATCTCTTATAGTTTCCGAGATCCCAATGATGAGGCTCGAATTTGGGACACCCTGTACATACTTCCTTCCTTTAGAATGTTGGCATTGTATTTTCGGAACACCCTGTATATTCGATACACTTATATTCAACTTTTTACCGTAAATCTCCTTAAATACACATCTAGGAATGCTTGATCCCAACATGTGTATAAACTCATCGTTTTTAACCGTATAGTTTGGTGATAACACCCTGTATGTCCGTAGTATGAATGAACCATAATAATTAAACTCCCAACCGAATTATTTCACCCCAGGTAAACAGCAATTTGTGCATTTAAACGTTGTGGTGATCTAATCGTCTGTTTTGACCATTTCCTTTTGTTTCCGTGTCCCGGGAAAAGGTGAAGGAGGTTAGAAATGTGCATGTCACAACTAGAAATAAATATTTGGTATTGGGTAGATTACAGGAGCTTGAACACTAGTTTTGTTTCGTGAACATATTTGCTAATAACTCAAACTCGCTAGATATTTGCACTTAAAAGGCTTCGTGGTTACTTTGTTTCATAAAATATATACCTTGTAGGGGTGTGATAGACCCCATTGTATTCAGTTACTCCTTAGTGCGAACCTGGATTGTCGGTAGAATAGATTCCATTATATGCAACAATCGCTGGAAAGCAAGTTGTCATTCCGTCAAAGGAAAACGGTATTAATCGTTCTAAGTTTAATATATCTTTGTCTATGTCAATGTTGTGTAAACATTAGCGTCTAGTTTATAACGGCAGCTTGATCCCGAACTCCGCTCGACAATGTTGTTTAGACATTTTTTCATATTACGCGTTTGTATCAGAATTTTCGAGAAAAGCAGGAATGTGAGAGGTTGGCTCAGGTGGCGAAACTCGCATCTCTAGAACGCAAAGTAATTGGTTCGACGCCCGGTTGTTGCAAGTTCCTTTTTATTGGATTAGTTAGTTTTTTGGCAAGCCTTGGGTTAGTTTGGGTTAGTTTTTGTCGGTTGCGCCCCGCAGCGAGCGGTGGGCATTGTATGAAGTGAAAATGTAAAAATACAAATGTAACCATTAAACAACGCATGTAGTGCCATAAACTGTGCCGTTCGGCAAAAGTCGGGATCACGGTTCCCTGTAGCGGCGAGACGCTAGTCTCTTTGTACGACTTTAACGATGGATTTTCTGGATTAGCGTCTCGCCGTTTAAGGCGAGCCTCATTCCGAACTCCGTTGAACAATGTTGTTTACACATTTTTTCACTTCACGCGTTTGTTTGTTTTCGACAAAAGCAGGAATGTGAGAGGTGTGAGGATAGCGTCTGCGGGCGACAAGCACCTCCCACTGTAACTCGCGACCGGTGAGGCGCACACTGTCAGTACCAGAAAATACTAGCGTCTCGCCGCTGTGGGGAGACTGGTTCCGATTTCTGCTGAACGGCACGCTTTATGGCGCTACATGCGTTGTTTAATGTTTACATTTGTATTTTTACATTTTCACTTCATACAATGCTCTCCGCAAAACCAACCAACAAAAACTATCCCAAACTAACCCAAGGCATGCCAAAAAACGAACTAATCCAATAAAAAAAAACTTGCAAGGACCGGGCCTCGAACCAATCACTTTGCGTTCTAGAGGCGCGAGTTTCACCACCTGAGCCAACCTCTCACATTCCTGCTTTTGTCGAAAACAAACAAACGCGTGAAGTGAAAAAAAGTGTAAACAACATTGTTCAGCGGAGTTCGGAATGAGGCTCGCCTTAAACGGCGAGACGCTAATCCAGAAAATCCATCGTTAAAGTCGATTGTGTCGTTTTCGCGCAGCGTGTAACATAAAAAACGCCACTCTGATGTAATATTTTTACTACCTCCTTACGGATATCTAGAACAAGAATCAAACGACATCCTAAATCGTTGTTTATTTTGCTATTTAGAAGATCACATCACATCTGTAGTATCGGCTCTACCAGGAACTTATTTTGCTTAAAGATTGCTAGTGACTTAAATTGGACCACTATATGGTTGCCTAATTTGTACTGGTCGAATTTAGGAAAGTATTTTTGTGTTTAGATATTTCTATTTAGGTACTTATTATGTCAAATGGAATTTAATATAAACAAATAATTATTATTATTTATTAACAAGAATATAACTTTTTCTATGTAATAATATTATCAAAAAACTGGTACAATATAGGAAATCAATAGATTTATTTTGTTTCAGAATGCCTTTTAAGCAAGAAAAGCGGAAGAAGTATGGCTGTTGGTCTGAAGCCGACATGGAAATGGCCTACGAAAGCAAAAGGTTTGGTCTAAACGAAACGTGTCAGAAATACAACGTGCCTAAAGCAACATTTAAAAGGCACCTAGAGTGGAAAAACAAGGTGGCCAACGAAAGTCGGAAGAGTTTTGGAAGAACGACTATTTAGGATGTCCTGCTGTCTTGATTTTTCAATAATCAAATTATCCGGAATAAATACTTTTTGCTCTGCCCCGTATACAGTTATTCTGCATTATAATTTTAAAGTGATTACTACGTTATAAGGGCCGCTAGCGTGCCGTTAAAGCGCCGCCCATTTCTCGCCCCCCCGCGACGTGCTGGGGTTGTGGGGGCGGCGGCAGGGGTTTAATGTTGCAACGAAAAAATGGGGAACGATAAAGATTAGGGTTAAAATGGGTATTTGATGA